>JAMZAV010002997.1:0-77910 GCA_024449915.1 Sweltsa coloradensis
GTCGCCCGTGAGGTTACCAGTTATAATTATAAAACACACGTAGGGTAACGTTATGCAGGGGAATGCCACTTCCAATCCTGTATCACAAAATTACACTCGCGAATTTTAAATGTCGATATACTATAAGAATACCCACAATACCGGTACCATAATTAATTAAAGTCACTTCTGTCATCAACTCAACGTCAAGAACATCGCTGTTTGGTGATAACCTAGACCATTAAACGATTGTCTTAGCATTAATGTGGCATTAAATAAATTGAATATGATACCCCACAAGCATATATGTTGAATTTTGCGAAAAAAAATCTGTCATTTTGAATCCAATATAGCGGTATTTTTATTTTTTATGTGCATACCACTTGACATAAGGAACCTTGAAACAGTTTTTTCAAGTAATTTTTTTTAAGTATGATTTTGAAAAATCAAAAATTAAAAAAAAAAAAAAAGGGTTGTTTCCACTTTCCAGTCGCGGGTCCGAGACCCCCACCATCATATTTATGATTCTACACTTCATAAGGAAGAAAATGATACCACTCCCAATACTCTATCACAGAATTGCACACGGGACCCACAAATAATTAATATCATGATAAGAGAACCCACTAGCCTATATGATCGGACTGGAGCTTCGGTCGCCATATTGGAAAATGGCGGCCAAAAAGTGTTCCGTTATCGAATATCTCCAAAATTTTTGGAGATAGACAAAATGTTGCAATGGCAAAAATAGGTCCTATTCCTCTTTTTTGAAAGGCGAAAGCAAGTGTTTTAGTGGCTAAAATCTATCAATTCATGATAGGCCTGCACTAAAAATACGGTTTCGCTCCCGAAATTATAAATGGCGTTTACAAACTGGATATCGATAAACGGTTTGGTGGGGATTTTTTTAGATGAAATGTTTTCGATTTTCGATTTTTTCATGTTTGGACTTACCTCCCGCATTGATTCTTGATTCTTGTCAACCAAGTGTTCAGCTTCTATCGTCAACACCTAAACGCGCGCGTTTGAGTTGGTCTAAGCTCAGCGGCCACTCTTAATAATAAAAAAAAAACTAGTTGGAAAACGAGGAACAAGACTGTAGTGAATAGAGAATGCTATTTGAAACATTTAAATTTACCGCCTGTGTTGCACTTTGCACTGCACTATCTTGCACTGCACGGCGAGTTCATTTCAGTTCAGTGGAGTAGTTCTTCCAGTGCAGTCGTTACTGGCGAACAATAGAAGCCGTTACTGGAAATTTGTTTTCTTTAAAACGTAAATCTATTAAAGCCAGAATCAACAAAGCACATTCGGCAAAAATATTGTTCCAAGTCTCCGTTTTCTGAAGAACTACATAAATTTATAGTTAGCAATATATAACTAACAATATAGCCCCTAACCGAACAACTTGGGTTAAGTCCATGTCAGACGTTAAAAAAATTCTGCCTGAAGCGGGATTCAAAATGTTAAATTTTAAACAAAATCTTTTGAAATACAAAGTGATGACCAATGAGTAGAGCTATGAAAAAATAGCATTTATATTCTGAATATTTAGCATTAATTTTTCCAAATTTAGCATTTTGTAGCATTAATTTTCTTCTTTCCACCAAAACCCCAAATGTGGGGAGTTTCTTGTATTTTTAATGGGGAATGAATTCAAATTATGCTTTATAGGAACATTTCAATTCAATCAGTGTTGTAAAAGTTACTTTTGTAAAGTAATTCAGTTACAGTTACAGTTACTTGCTTGCAAAAGTAATTCAGTTACAGTTACAGTTACTTTATTTCCAAAGTAATTGAGTTACAGTTACAGTTACTTTATGAAGTAACTGAGTTACTTTTTAAGTTACTTTCTTAAAAATTCATTACTAAAAGCATGACGAACAGATTTTTTTTCTAAAAATAATTACACAAACTGTTTTTTGTACAATTAATTATATATTTTATAACTCAGGCTTATAGACTAACATCCTTCATTACTACTGCTACTCATTATGAGGGATCCAGGGATTTCGCAATCAGCAAAAAATGATATTTCTTAAAAATACCTAAAACATGTTTTTCATACGGTTTCATGGCTCATGATATTAAAAAATGCAAATTGAAACCGCACCAAAAAGACAAATTTTCCATTTTTGTATGAAATCATGAAATAAAGCTTTTTATCATTTTTTACCGCCCAATCAGCAAAGCTAACCGTTTTATTAGTATTAATTGCAGAAAAATCACGTAAAAAAATCATTGAATTACCGTTTTCCACTAAAACAACCATTTTGTCAGTGTTTTGTAGTGTCTTTATCTGACTTTACCAATCATGCCTGAATTGATTATTAGATTTACCTAATTTAATCGCACAGAAAAGGCACATTTAGTGATGTTAAAAAAAAAAACGAAAATGCAAAATAAAGCATAATTTGAATTTTATGACCATAATTTTTCAAAAAAAAAAAATCTTTCCTGGACCCCTACTCATTATGGAACAAAACAATTCATATTTGTTAGTTGTGAATAATAATTGTAATTATAATGATAATCATAATAATAATAATAATAATAATAATAATAATAATAATAATAAACAATAATAATATAATAATAAAATAATAATAATAATAAAACAGAATGCAACCACTAACCCTTGTTCGTAACAGATGATGCAACCACTAACCCTTGTTCGTGAAAATATTGCAAAATTAGAAAATATAGTTTTTATTAAACGAAGAAGCATAGAGGGTGAAACCAAATAATCCATAAACGCGACTAAAAACAGCGTTTGCGAAGCTTCCTAGTCTAATTGGATGAGTGACTGATCCCTCAAAAAAATTGTCTCAAATGTTTTTATTTATTTTTATTTTTATTTTTTTTGTATTTTTGTCTGTTTGTTCGCGCTCGAACTGGCAACGGCATATGCGATCTTGATGAAAATTTGATCGGACTTTCACAATCTCTGAAAAAAAACTTGCCACGTTTTTGGGTACAATCGATCAAAAAATTTCTTATGACTAGGAAACGCTCAGTTGGACGCGTTGATAAGCGAGCACGTGCTATAGCTAGACCCACATTGCACATTTTTTTTAAATTTTAAAATTTACGACGTTCGCGTTTCAGTATATTTATTATTGCCAGGTATTTGGGTAAACCCGTGTTTAAATCTTTACTTTAAAATCCACCCCCATCTAGAGCACCTTGACTCCTTGGGAAAACTTTTTAAACTCTTTGTTGACAATTAATAGACTGCTTCCTCGAAAGTATTTTCATTACTTCTAGGTGGCAGTGCATTAGAAACTTCGCGCGTCTTTTCGTTGCCATGGCAACGTTACTTTTGTTATAATGTAATTTCCATCTACACTACTTATCGGATCAAAATAAAATTAACATATTCGTGACCGGACGGACATTCTAAATGATTTGGCTATCTCAGATTTTGTCGCCGTTGAGTTTGAAAAAAAAACTTTCGGTTAACTTTAATGTAACTTTTTAACTTTTTGAACGATTTTGCCACAAAACTAATGGCATTCAATCGAGAACAAAGCTTGCGGATGGTCAAAATTTCACTCGATCCGAGCCTCCGTTCGAACGTTATGGCGAGACATACAAAAAAAAACAAAAAACAAACAAACAAACAAAAAAAAAAAAAAAACGAGTGACAAATTTTTCCGGCAGAGTCAAATGGAAACGCTCGCTTCGCTCGCTTAATTATCGTACTTTTTCGACTTTTTTCGATTTTTAATGAGATATTTTCGTGATATTTAGCAAACGGCTACTTCGATCTTGATGAAACTTTATGGGAACGTTTAAAATTACTAAAATTATGTATGTTATGATTTAAGAGACATTTTAAGAAATATTTCTCATAGAAATCGTACTTTTAAGATTTTTTTCCCGGTCCATAATACGATAATTTCGTGACATTTGGGCCGTTCTGACCAAAACTGGTAGGGCTACAACGTTCATTTTTTACATGACTTAAGATTATGGTGATGTAGGCCTAGTGCCTCTTGAAGAACAAATTAAAAATGCTGGTCAAAATTCATAGTAATAAAGGTTTTTTAATATAAGCCTTTACAAGAATATAATTAACAAGTTATATCAAGTAACAATAGAAAAAGTAAAGAAGATCCTTACTTAAAAACTTAAACTTGGAACAGAATATTTAATAAAAAGCTCATCAATCAACGCGACTGGAAAAAGCGTTCGCGAAGCCGCCTAGTAGAATTCAAAGGAATTGTTTATCTATTGCAATTTTCGTTGCAAACTAGCAGTTGCTTTGGTGTATGTTGTCATGTTGACCAAGACAAATTCAGAAATAGGAATGCAAGTTAAGTCAACAGAAAAATCTCGTTCCATACTAAAAGTACCAAAAAAAATTAATAAAAAAACATCAAAAATTAAAATATTGTTTTAGTTTCAGACGTTGTGATATAATTTTAATTTTATATTACTGAACTGTAAACAAGCATGGTTGGCAAAAGTAACTGTTAAAAAGTAACTGAAAACTGAGTATAATTACTTTTAAAAGTAATTCAGTTACAGTTACAGTTACCTTAAAATAAAAGTAATTGAAATAGTAATTCAATTACTCAAAAAGTAACTAATTACTTTTACTCAATTACTTTTACTCAGTTACTTTACAACACTGAATTCAATGTAGTCACTTTAAACGTTAGAATACAATGCTAAACCAATTCTTAATTGGTATAGATCAAACGATCCACATAACTTTTTGTGTGAAATTTAGTTTTGGGGGGGCCAACTTGACGGAGCCTAGATAAACCTTATTTTCAGTAAATTTAGCATTTTGTAGCGTTTTTAAGAATTTATACTCCCTGATTTAGCATCAATAACCTAAAACGCTAAATTTTCATGCCTCTACCAATGAGTTCCTGATTTAATATACGAGAGTTTCAGATGACGTCACACCTACTATCATGGCCGACTGGTGGGCAAAAATTACGTTGGCGCCATCTAAACACATGTTAAAAGGGTGAATTTAATTGAAGATTCCTCGAAGCTGCATTACATTTGGCAGTTCAAACCAATCGAATATGTATTCTAACAGCAAGGAAACAATGGAAATTGAAGCTCTGTTTTTTTTTCAAAAACAATTAAAAGCTGGAAACATGTAAAAGCAGGTCTATGGGCTATGCCAGCTAGCCACTTTCGACGCAAAAGAAAATACAGACCTACCTTTTCGTGTCTGATAAAAAGAATTTCAATGTTATAAAATATATTGACGTTTTGCGTCGTAGACATTTTGTATTCATTGTTGGCAATGAAAAACACGTGATTTCTTCCTATCCGCCTATCGTATCCATGTTAAGGGAAGCAGGAACGGCCTATGTTCCCCATGTTAAAATGACATTCTTTGCCCACCACGACCCAAAGTTAATAGATACTGCGCCGCCCAAAGCCTTCCTGAAACTCGCGTATATTGTAAAATGTGAGTTTTTCTGACTCATTAATAACATTTTCGGAGGTGCGTGAAGTTGGCACCCCAACTTTGCGCACTAATTCTGAAACATGTCAGGCTATTTAGTGCTTTCTAAAACACCAAACCCCAGAGTTAGTGCACGGATAGTTTCAGAGATAATTATTAATTAGTGTTGGGGGTGCCAATAACCCGAAATGTTTCAGAATTAGTGCTCAAAGCAGGGGTGCAGCGTGAAGTTGGCATTTGGCACCCCCAACACTACTTAGTATAATTATCTCCGAAACTAGCCGTGCACTAATTTTGGTATTTGGTGTTTTAGAAAGCACTAATTGCGCACCAAATAACCTGACATGTATCAGAATTAGTGTTCAAAGTGAGGGTGCAACTTGAAGATCCCCTACCACCCCAAACCCCTAACACTTATTAAGTTATCTCTTAAACTAGCCGTACACTAATTCTGGTGTTTGGTGTTTTAGAAAGCACTAAATAGTGTGAGATGTTTCAGAATAAGTGCTTAAAGTGGGGGTGCCAACTTCACGCACTTTATTTTCGGTGTTGTGCGGGGTTCATGAGGTATGTGTTTTAATATTACCATGCTATTGGGGAACAATTGGTAATATTTTATTTACAACCCGGCATTCTCTTATTATAATTTTGAAATTATGAAACCGGACTTCAGAGAGCTTTTTGGAAGAGCAAAGCAAAGACTTCAATTTCACTGACCCCCCCAAAAAATTAGTTTGGATTTTTTTGTATTTTTATCTGTTTGTTTGCTCTCTACCGGGCAAATGGCACATGCTATCTTGATGAAAATTTGAGGGGACCCTCGAAATCTCTGAACTTAGACTTGGCACGTTTATGGGTACAATCGATCAAATATTTCTTATGATTATCGTACTTTTACGATTTTTTCGATTTTTAAAGAGATATTTTCGTGATACATAATATATACACATATTTTCGGTTTTTCGTTTTTCGTGGTTTTGGCAAACGGCTACTCCGTCCGATCTTGATGAAACTTTATGGGAACGTTTATGTTCGTCGCTAACTTTTTAAATAATATATTATTCTCTGTATGCTTCGTCCCTCAAAATTATTTGAATGTCGTCTCATTGAATTTTAAATTTTCTTCCGCTAATTTTATATGTACCGGGCAACTAGTCAGAGAATTGCAAAGTTGCAACTCTGGGTGTTAGAAAGACCAAAAAGATTTCCAGTTAGACTTAAGGAGATCAGGAATGGCTTATGTTCCCCATGCTAAATTTGCAGATTTCCGGTACCACTTAATCGAACACTATTTTACTTAGAGACATAAATTTTGATTTTTTTGGTAGCTTAAGTCAATAGTAAGAAACAGAAGGAGGGATTTTTTTATTTTTTATTACAGATACACCCTACATACATATATATATATATATATCTGTGTGTGTGTCATACAAGTGGGCAACTTTTAGACCTAAGCATGCGCTATAATTTGATACCGATAATTTATCAAAATTTCCTTCCTACCTTTTGTCATAAATATCTCAATAAAGTAGTCCTCAAAATTTCAAGGCTCTAGCTTCAAAACTGCCTAACTTATATGTACCGTAGTTTAAGAAAGTATAGTTTGGAGTAAACGGGTGTCAAAGTTAATAATATTTAAGGTGTACTTCATGTTCAGTAATTACATTTCCGTTACAATTTTTTTCCGAGTGAAATCAACTTAGAGATTTGATTTTTTTTAAATTCAGCACACTCGGGGTTTTTGCTAAAATTTGAAATTCATTGAAAAAATTTACTCGTTTTTTTATATACAATTATTTTTGACAAAGCAATATAAATTAATTTAATTTTTGCAAAAAAAATATTTACAAAAAATATTTATTAATTTTTTAAAATTTTATTGTGATTAAATGACATATTTAACACAAAAATCAATATTTCATTCCTGCTCCCCTTAAGGGGGTGGAGAACGGGTTTTGTTTCAAATTTGCATTACAAGTAGTAAAACCTGGGTGATTCTTTTTGGATAAGCGAAGAGAAGATTTCAATTTCACTGACCCCCCCCCCCCAAAAAAAAATTAGCTCGGGTGTTTTTGTTTTGTTTTTTTGTTTGTTTGTTTGTTTGTATTTTTGTCTATTCGCGCTCTACCGGGCAAACGGCATATGCAATCTTGATGAAAATTTGAGGGGACCTTCGAAATTTCTGAGCTTAGACTTGCCACGTTTTTGGGTACAATCGATAAAATATTTCTCATGATTATCGTACTTTTACGATTTTTTCGATTTTGAATGAGATATTTTCGTGATATTTGGTAAACAGCTACTCCGATCTTGATGAAACTTTATGGGAACGTTTAAAATCACTAAAATTATATATGTTGTTATTTTAGAGACATTTGAAGAAATATTTCTCATAGAAATCGTACTTTTACGAGTTTTTTCCCGTTTTTTTTAAATACGATATTTTCGTGATCGTTGGGCCGATTCTGACCAAACGGGTGGGGCTACAACGTTCATATTTTACATTGACATAAATATTATGGTGCCCTTTGAAAGAAAAAGTTGAAAAAGTTATTCAAAATTCATAGCTATATCGGTTTTAATATAAGCCTTTTACAGGTGTATAATTAACAATATAATATCAAGTTACTATAGAAAAGCAATGAGATCCCACTTAAATACGTAATCATTGGACAGAAATATTCAAAAACAAAAGCTCACCTATCAACGCGACTTGAAAAAGTGTTCGCGAAGTGGCCTAGTGTTATAACATTCAGTTCAATCAGAAAGCTGTTCACATCTCTAAAGAAACTTTATTCGAAATAATAATGTCAATATTTTTAGTTATGTTTAGTAAATTTGTCCCAGTTATGTCCAAATATTCCTCCGGTTCGGCCTCGAGTAATCCATGTGTTCCAATATATTTTTATCTTGGGGGCCATCCAGTGGCGGAACTTCGTTTCATGGGCCCGCCCTCAAATTTCTATGGGGCCCCCCTAACAGATTCACACATACATATAGGCTCAGTGTTGAATTTAGGCTTTTCATCCCGGGGGGGGGGAGTTATATAATATCCCGGGGGTATTATAGGGACCAAGTACGGGGGTTTGGGGGGCAAAGCCCCCAACAATAGCGCCGCAGGCGAAACTTTTGAAAATCTGGTTTTTAGAGTGCGTTTGGTGCGTTTTAGAAAAAAGTTGTAGGCTGAATGCAATACCAAAATAATGTAGTTTTTGTGAGTTGTTGTATTGTGGACGCTAAAAGTTCTTAAATATCCGCTAAATTTCATCTTCAAACCGCTAGATTCACAAACGGTCATTTTAGCAACGAAAACAAATACAATATTTTCAAAACATAATGAAATACTGATTTTTCTACTATTTTTTTTTTAAATGGGCCCCCTAAACGGCCTGGGCCCGCCCGCAGTTGCGGGCCCTGCGGGCGGCTAGTTACGCCACTGGGGCCATCGCAAGTGTTCCAGAATCAGTCTCAAGCCAATTCGACTGTCATCCAATTGAACCGGTTTTAAAAGTGATTACTCGGATTCAGGTGTACAGGATTTTTTTTTATTTACAATTTGAGTAGTGAGGGGGTAAGCCAGGCGCGTAGGAACTCCTTTTCGAGTGGGGGGGAACAACAAATCTGCTGCCAAGCACGGGGGGTTTGGGCAACAACAGCGCCGCAGGCGAAAATTTTGAAAATTAGGTTTTTAGAGTGTGTTTGGTGCCTTCTAGAAAAAAATCGTGTGCTGAATGCAATACCAAATTAATGTATTTTTTGTACAGTAAAAACTATAAAACTAAAAATAAAGTTGGAATAGTTAAGAGATAGACCATGCATGGCTTTTGAGCCAGTTCAAAAGAGCTGAAGGTATTTTCTTCATTATTCTGAGGTTCTCCTTCCTTCCACTGTCAGTGTCAAGTCAGCCACAAACAAGTCTTCGTTAAACACACCCCAGTACCCCAGTATACGGACTGCAATACCGTGTCACAACATCCCGACGCTACCTATGGCAATTATAATGTACTTTTTACTCATTTACAAAAACAAAAGAATCACAGTGAGAAATTCAAAATTGAAAATTCGTTATTCAGAATTTGTTTCCATGCGTATTTACGGCGAGACTGAATTTCTAAGATTCTGAAGTGGGGGGGTCACGGTAAAAAGTGGGGGGGAAACTCCCCCCATTCCCCCCCCCCCTTCCTACGCGCCTGGGTAAGCATCGGTTCTTTGCTTCCACATGCTCAAACACTGAACCTTATTAGTATACTGACTGCAATTACGTGTTCAGTTCTTGTAGAGGTAGTTCTGAAGTCACGAAGTGGGGTTACAGGGAAAAGTCCTAGGGGGAGAGGAGGGTACTCCCCCCACCCTTCGTACGTTACTGCTCGGATTAGTTAGTAGTGATTTTGGTGCTATATTTTCGAGGTTGACTTCTTCGTTGCAAAATTTGATACAAAGCTTATAAAATAAAAGTGTTGCTTTATTTTTACAATTAGAAATTAAATTCATGTTTTAAGCGTACTCTAAATTTCATTTATTTTTTATTTTTATTTTTTATTTATTTATTTCACGTCTATCCTATTCAGTTATAAAAACTGATTTACAAAGGAGGACAACTAAATAAATCTAATTACATAGATGCAGACACAACAATGAACTACATTTGAGTAAATATTTGAAATAGTAATTATTTTATTATTTATTAATTTATTTATATTTATTTATTATTAAGTATTAGTATTTATTATTATTAGTGGCACTGGTGATTTTATTGAGCGGTAGATCTTTTGCTGAGCTTTGATTCTTTTTTTCAAGTTTAGGTTAGACGAGTTGGAAGACTATGCACGAGATAAGTATGCCGTCAACGGGTCAATGGTTGATTGAAAGACAACCAGTACTCAAGTCAAAGGTACAAGATATTGGTTGACATCCTAGACTGGCTTTCTATCGAACAATTAATTTCATCAAACACTCGCACATTCAAACATTACATTATTAAAGGTAACTGCTAAGGTATAGTATAAAAAATAACAACTATTGTGGCACAGAAGTCCATTATTATTCTTAACCTAGGGGAGCTATAATGCATTATGTAACAATTAGAAATTAGTCTTTTTCTCAAAGATTAGTATTCTGTGTGGTGTAAGATTGTATAATAGGTAAGAGGATGGAATAAAACAGCTACAGCGACACATTTTAAACGTGAATGTATGATTTTTATCAGAAGAAAAACGTTGTTCTACAATAAAAATATTTTCAAGATGTTGTGTAACCCGTATCATGTAACATGTGATAATAGCAAGAGAGACCAAAAAACCAATTCATTGGCTGCTGACCAACCATTGTTAAGTGACCACAAGGACCCAGCCTTATAAATAAACAAAGTACACATTTCAAAATTTATGAATTAATTACAGTTGTTTATAAATGGTTTTGTAAAATAATGGACGAAGCCTTCAGATTTGATAGTTAAATCTTCTATTATGATACAATCTAATTAAAATTATTTTAATTAAATTAAATTGAAAGAAGATACTCCATTACTAGCTACATCATTTAACAAGTTGCAAAATTGCTTGTTATCGAGTAAAGTACTTGACCTTGAGTTGTTCAAAACTTAAAATCCCACCATCTTTTCACCTGGCAAACAATTGTGTTAAGTTATTTTGATCAACGAATTAAAATCAATTCAGATGGAACAACATAAACAGATCCAGATTCCATCAACATATGGATATTGGAACACAGCTTTTAAAGACTCGTAACTGTCACAAGTTTCTCTGTGGGTCACAATATCAATATCAACTCTTATGTAATCATTAAAAATAAGTATTAACGTCCATTAGTACAAAATATGTATTAATTTTCAATGTGATAAAAGATCGAGAAATTGTTTGTAAACCAAAGCAAGGAAGAACCCAAACATGCACCCACTGAGCACTATTTTGTAGTAGCTGCTAAAGCCAGCGCCAATCTATCCGAGCTAGTGACCACAGCTGCCTGGCACTGGTGAAGCCGGGTGAGCAGTTTCTCCCTGGAGCACTCCTTGGTGATCTCCCTGACAAGGGCGCATGCGAGGACGCAAGGAGCAACCACCCCCATGCACCCACTGAGCACGGCATTCAGGGTATCCTTGCCGAGAGTGGTTAGACTTGCAGCTTGACCAGTCAGCTGGGGATCTTGAGTGGCGAACACGGCAAGGGCATTGCACGATGTCATCAGGCCTTCCCCAAACACCTACAAGCAAACAACACTGGTCCGTTACATTTCCCATAAACAAACCTGGAGAATGTTCATTTGAGTATTAAAAACATGCACAATGTTACAATTAAGACTGTTGGATGAGCTCTGACTAACTTCTTTACAATGCCAAATGTCTATTCAAATATAGCTTGATCGCCAAATTAAGTGAATTTACACTTATACTCCAGACCACTTTTCGACCTTCAATTTTCACCCCAAAAGTTTAAACTTTGGAAGGACTACAAAGTTTATACGTGTCGCGATCAGAGAACATGTCCACATTTTAATTAAGTCTTTCTCTCCCACTCAATCTTTGGAAACCAGTACAAAAGATATTTCATAATTTGTAAGCTAACATTTATTTTTATTATTTGTAATTTTGCATTCATTTCTTTCATATTATCATTAACAGACTAAACATGTTATTTTATAAAAAGAAAATATTTGAATGCAAGAGCAACAGAAAGAGAATTTTCCCCATGTTACTTTCGTACCTGTTACCCTTGTTTCATAATATCTCCACGGGGCGGTATTCTAAGCCCCTGTCTCCTAAGCCCCTGGACCTTTTTTTGGCTTCTAAGCCCCTGTGACCGACGGTTGTGCTACACGTTGCGAAGCGGGGCTAAGAAGACAAACCGGTCGGGGCTTTAGAAGACTAAAAGTCTTCTTAGGCCCTGTCTCCTAACGCCCGCACGAAAACCTTGTTCGTTCCTATGAGCTATTACAGATAAGAAATGATAACGAATTTTTAAGTGTTTATTATTCTCAATTTTTGGATGAGCGAAGCGAAGACTTCAATTTCACCGACCCCCCAAAAAATTTAGCTCGTGTTTTTTTTTCTGTCTGTTTGTTCGCTCTCTACCGGGAATACGGCATATGCGATCTTGATAAAAATTTGAGGGGACTTTCGAAATCTCTGAACTTAGACTTGCTACGTTTTTGGGTACAATCGAAGAAATATTTCTCATGAATATCGTACTTTTACGATTTTTTTCGGTTTTTCCAAGAGAACATCGTATCATATTAAAATTTTACATATCAAATAAACACAACATAATATTAATAAAACATTAAAAACACTTCCACATCAACATTTTTTTTAAAATTGTTAGTTAAAAAACCTGTTAATACCTATGTTTTTTTTGTTTGTCACTTTTTAAATCATTTGGTAGAAGATTCCACAACGAAACAGATCGATTAAAAACCCCATTCTGGTACTCCGATGTTCTAGCCCTAGGTGGTATTAAGGGAACACCCGTGTTGTTTCTAGAGAGTTGTCGATCTCTTATGGATATTCTGTGGTAAGGATCGACATCAACTTGTCTTGTTAACATTCCTTTCAACAATCTCACACCAGCTAGATTACAAAAATTTCCAATGGAAGGAATGTCACAGATACTACGCCGTGAACTAGCACTAGGATTGAAATTACCTTTCCCTAGAATCAATTTGATAGCCCTTCGTTCTAGCTTGATCATATTTTGCTGAGTTGTAGGATGCCACGCAGGAATACCGTTCGCATCAAGGTAAGGTATAAGCAGTTCTTATTGTGCGTTGCCTACTCCTCCCAACACTCCCATTTACAAACCCAAGCAGAGAAGCTGCTCTATTGCGAACAAAATCAGTTTGCACATTCCATTTTTAGTTAAAATTAAAGTAAATCTACCTGGCAGGCCCGGTAGTTGAAGTGGTTCGGTCTATCTTTGAGGAACTTGACACTGCCAGTGAACGTGTTGACGGTAGCAGCAACACTCTTCAGGCACAGACGAAACTGCTCTCGGGTGTTTTCATAAGAGACTTCGTCGGCGGCCTTCAGGCAAGAGTCCGTCAGCACATGGGCGTTGTCACTTACACTGATGCAGATGTCCGTTAGTTGCTATGACATTGAAACATTGACGAGCTACCATTAGATTGGCTGTTTCAGTTGGGTAAAAATCAGGAGTGTCACTAGGGCAAATCCAGCAGTGGCAAATCCAAAACTTCGCAAGGGAGGGTGCTTTAGTGCCAGTGGCGTATCCAGTAATTGGATGAGCGTAGCGAGCGTAGCGAGCGAAGCGAAGATTCCATTTCACTACACTGGAGAAAAAAATCCGCGGTGTTTTTTTTTTTTTTTTTTTTTTTTTTTTTTTTTTTTTTTTTTTTTTTTCTTTTTTTTTTTTCTGTTTGTATTATTGTGTGTTTGTTAACACGATTCCGGCTAAACCGATACTCCAATTGCGATGAAAATTTTATGGAGACCTTCGAAATCTCTGAACTTAGAACTGCCACGTTTTTGAGCGCAATCGAAAAATTATTTCTCATGAAAATCGCCATTTTACGAATTTTTTCGATTTAAAAAAAATTTCTTCGACTTATAATACCTACATGCTTAATTCGATTTTAATGGTTTTTTTCACAGAACCTTAATTTTATGAATTAAGATATTCGTGTGAAATTTGAGCGCAATCAAAAAATTATTCTCATGAAAATCAAAATTTTACAGGTTTTTTTCTTTTTTTAAACAAGTCTTTGACTTATAACACCTACATGCTTTATCCTATTGTAATGAATTTTTCACAGAACCTTAATTTTATGAATTATATATTTTTGTAAAATTTGAGCGCAATCGAATAATTATTTCTTATAAAATCGCAATTTTACGATTTTTTTTTTTTTTTTAAATTACGATTCATAAAAAAATAAAAATTAATGTTAATTTTGTATTTTTTTAATTTAATTTAAAAAATTATTCGACTTTGTAATAATTTTGTCACAGACAACAGAAAATCCTCATAACACAATCATGGCAGCTCAATGCACCAAATTTCGCTCATCCAACAACGCGGCGGGACTTAAGCGTTTTCCTAGTTCATAAAGAAGGGGTTCAACTAATTAATTCATAGATGTACCGAAGGTTAAGTGGGCGGACCGAGGGGCTTACCTCCGAAAACCGAAAACAATTTCTCCTTCAAGGTCATTCTGGTGAATACTTGTGCGTTTTAAAGCATCACAACCTCCAATTTTTATCTAGTAGGCCGCTTCGCAAACGCTTTTTCCAGTCGCGTTGATCAATGAGATTTTTTGCTGGTTGACTATTTCTGTCCAATGATTACTAAGTTTTTTGTATGCATGGTATCTCGATCATTACTTTTTCAAGTTCCATTGCAAAATTATTTTTGTTAAAATAAGGATAATTTTTAAAAATAATATAAATTGCTGTGGTACTAGGCCGCTTCACGAACGTTTTTTCCAGACGCGTTGATGGATGAGCAGGAGCTTTTATTGTTGAATAATCGTTGCACTAAAAGTACGATTTTTATGAGAAATATTTCTTCGATTGTGAGTGAGTAATGATGAGGTTCCACGTTTCAGGTTCAGGGAGTGGCTCCGAGTTGTTGGTGATTGGTTAGTGGTTGCAAGAGGGAAATATTGGTAGGTA
The DNA here is from genome assembly GCA_024449915.1 of Sweltsa coloradensis. Lineage (NCBI taxonomy): Eukaryota > Metazoa > Arthropoda > Insecta > Plecoptera > Chloroperlidae > Sweltsa > Sweltsa coloradensis. The sequence goes on from JAMZAV010002997.1 coordinate 15,060, forward strand.
CTTGGTAGTGTTTTACTGTTTGATGAGGGCTATTTACCTGAGGTAACAGTAGAGTAGACCAAGCCCTGCCGGGTGTTTGACTCTAGAGAGAGGTGGAAGTTGTGGGGAGGTCCTTTTATTTTTAAATTCACCGATTTATATGATTTTACGGTCAAGCTCTTTCTACGGTGGCTACTGGTTATATGGGGTTTCACTCCCTGAGTCGGTAGTGACCAAGAGTGGTATGGGACGCAGGTCTGTGGAAGAGTTGCGTAATATCGTCGAAGTGAAACCCAATTGCGTAAGGTCGGTTGCGGACAAAGTTAGGAAAGATACTTTTCTCTGTTTCTGGTCTGGTTTGGGGAAGGTAAAGGGGGCGGTTTCTATTGAGTCTGGCGTTTTTGATGCCGGATTTTAATCCGAATGATTATTTATTGGAAGAGAAATTTTCTCTTGGTCTTGGAGGTGTTGGACAGCACGTCTGTCATGGTTCTGTAGGTAGGAAAGTCAGTCTTATAAACGGTGATAGACGGGACATGTTCATTTCTGGGTAGCTGCGGTTCCCTGCTGGAGAGCATGCTGAAGGGGGTCAGCAATACCAGGCTGATGGGGGAGCATATACAGTCTACTAGTATTGTGCTACCTATATGTTTGGTTTTGGGCCGCCATCACTCCATCAGTATAAGAACAGGGTACTTCTTTGTCTAGGATTTATAATGGATGCCTGCTGGGGGCAATTTGAACCTAGTACAACGGATTAATAAATCTTCTATTGCGTTCTTGGGGGGTTGTGTTGAGAGACTGTGGATATTTTTCAATGGTGTCGTGTTGAGTCTCGACGAGCGTTGCTCATACGGTTGGGTGATGGTCCGAAGCGTCTTATAACGGACGTGGTTAGTAACTTAGTGACTAGTTGACTAGACAAGAAACACCATCATGAATAAGTCAGGCATTTAAATTTTAACAAATAAATTAGTTTTTCAATCTTTTGTGATTGGCGATATGATGTGTTGAGATTACTTCCGTTTACCCTTATAAAGAATTTTTTTGAGATTTTTAGCTCACTCTAAATAACAATAATAGAAAGAAAAAGTAAATAACGGGTACCTATTTAATTTTACAATTGCCGAAATTACAAGTGCCGTGACAGTTTGAAGTCGGTATGTAGTCCCAATAGTCCCGTCTTATCTCAATTTCTGCTGGCGGCTTCGACATATCTGGTACCTATCGACTTGTCCGGGTGACTCTGGCGTACTGCCGTCTGTAAGCACCGCAAGCAGGTAACCAGCGTGTGCCCCAACACTCGTCAGAGACACTACCAAGTCACAAACCTCCTCCACACACAGGCGAACCTGAAACCGAATTACATCATGCGCCAAATTATACATTATTGCACGTTGCATCATTTTATAGATCTAGCAAAAACTTTCTTTCTTTTTTAATATGAAGCAAAAAATAAAACTTTCAAAATTGTATTGCTCATACTGTTGTAACTAATGCTTATGCAGTTGGAAATACAATACAATTCAGATTTAAAAAACACAAAGTAACCTTGAATTTTTCGTTACAATCGATATGGCTCAAATTCTGTAATGGAACGTTTTACTCGACGAAGATTTCTCGCAACATGGTAACTACACTACTCTTAAAACTAAACCATCGAAAACTTCGAATTTAAGAACAATCTAAACTGATTACTACCACAACCACGAATAGTGTAAATCAAGCAACAACTACGAGTGTACTTACGTCCTTGAATGACGGCTGGGGCTGCTGAAGGAGCGCCTCTAGATCTCTGAGCAGCACGGCCAAGCCGCGACAACGAGCCGCCACTGTTTCTCTACAACGTGCCACGCTCTCTCCGAATACTCTTAAGCTCGCAGTGCGCACGGGACGGGGGTCGCTGCGGACACACATACATTGCTGTCAGTTGTCAACATATATTGCCGGTGTAACGACAGTGTTGGCTCAAGCGTGAAATGCGAGACTCTGATTCGGAAGGTCTAGGGTTTATATCCCGTCGAAAAAGACAATCCTGATTGAAGTTTTTTCCCGAGGGTCTCCTCAGTCGTTAATGCGAATGCAAGGGATTTTGTCCCATTAAACAGCCCTCTGAAGAGGAGCATGCATTACACCCTGGGCAGGTTTCCCACGAGAAATTTTAAATTTTAAAATTGAATTAAAATTAAGTTTTAGATTGTCAACAGTACCTGCACAAATTCCTTTCAAAGTCACTTTCATTCTTTTCAGTGAATTCTTTTCAGTGATGTGGGGTTTTATTTATCGCTGGGCAGCGAATTTGAGGAATTCTTTTTGGTAGCGAATACAGGGTAGGGACGACTATATGTCTTATTAGCCACAGCCTAAACATTAAAAAAAACAACACATAATCCCCCCGCACCTCCCAACAAAACGTATATTAGTGCGATCAAGGTGTCTTCTCAAACACAACTTTAGTGCAAAATGTGATACCAGCATAAAAATTTGCAACTATGTAGATTTTGTAACGAGAAATTTGAAAATAGCTGGCTCCACGATGGGGTCTTATTATTTAACTATTAATTAAAACTAGTTAGATAATTATGTTACACGAATTTTAAAGTGTCAATAAATAAGTCATGTTTGGTATTAATTAAGAGCATTTTTCACCTTTATAAAGAAAAAAAAAACATTGAAAAAATATATTGAAATATACATATTATGTTTTAGTAAAATATGTTGATTTTGCTGATTTTTTAGTTTTTGAACCAAAAAATGAACGTTTAAAGAAATTTTTTCTAACCAATGATATCACAGTGTTCACAAAGGAGCTGGTTACTTAAATTAATATATCATTTTCAATTTTCACTAATAGTAATTACAATATATTTAACACAAATTACAATATGTCGTAAAGATGTCTAACAATGGTACAAAATATGACACCAACTTAAAAATTTAGCTATCTGAAAGCTTTTGTAATAAGAAATTCGAAAATAACTGGCTCCAAGCTGAGTGTTTAGTATTTAATTATTAATTGATTAATTAACATTAATTAGTTAATTTAGTCCATGAATTTCAAAGTGAAGACAAATTTGTAGTGTTTGGTATCAATTGAAAGCATTTTTCACCAAAAACAAAGAAAAAAATAGGTTGAAAAAATATATTGAAATATATTTATATGTTATAGTTAAATATGTTGTGTGTTTTTATGATTTTTTAGTTTTTGAACCAAAAGATCAACTTAAAAGTAAAATTTCTTCTTACCAATGAAACACAGTATTAACAAAAGAGCTGTTAACTATAATTAATATATTTGTTTTCAAATTTCAATACACAAATTGTCAAATTTTGCTACAGAAACATGTTATGTGACGTAGGAAAATGAATCATTTTACTTGTTTATATCAATCTTAAAGATTTTGTAATAATAATTTCGAAAATCACTGGCTCCAGGCTGAGTTTTGAGTATTTAACTATGAATTGATTAATTAAACTAATTACTTAATAGGGAACTAGCCTTCATTCCAGAAATCGAATATGTTAAAGATAACATCTAAAAAAAAATAACATAAAAGTTTTTTTTTGTCTAAGGTTAATACTTTTCTCAATATTTAACGCTGAAATTTGAATCTGGCTTCCCGCCAAAAGACAACACGAAAAGTAGTGTGGCGTCAGACTGCTGACCGCAGCCTAGCGCAGCACCCAAAGGCGCACCGCTATCTAGATATAATGGTAGATATTCTACCATCCAGTCGGCGGTGGGTCAAACACATCCTAGCAGACAGTTGCCGTCACTGCGCCCGCTGTCATTCCTGCTATCGTTTCTCAATGATCCTTTTGATTGAATTTAAAAGAAATGGCGCTTTATAAAAGGTGTAAGGTACCGATGTGTTTAAACACCACTCTAGAAACACCGGAGAAAGTATTTATATATGTGCCAAAAAAAACTAAACAGGTGAAAATAATGGTTAAACGCAACAAGACGAGAATATGTCAAGGAGTCGTAGGGCCTCTAGCCTACCGCTGCAAATTCACTTTACCGTTGTGAATACCACTTTCATGTATGTAAATGATATTAATTGGTCTACCTAGTACTTTTTATTTCGCAGGTTAGTTTCCTATGAGCTTCTAATTTACCTCGGGATTATTATAAGCCTAGGACCAATACGTAACTCATTTTCTCGCGGGGAAAATATTAAAAAAAAATTGAATATGTGACATTCTCCCATGCGAGAAAACGCCTCTAAGGTTTAGGCCCTAGACTTATAATCCCAAGGCAAATTTTGCTGCGAGAATATTTGGCCGGAGCCTAACAGAAGCTTATAGAAATTCACTTGTGAATTAAAAAGCTAGTAGGCCAATAATATTTACTTGCATCAAAGTGGTCTTCACAACAGTAAAGTGAATTTGTAGAGGGGGCGTCCTCCCTCAAAACATTCTCGTGCTGCAGCTTTGAACAATTCTTTTTGCCTTGTTTGTCGTTTGGTTCTTTTGGCACGTGTATAAAATGATCTTCTCCGGTGTTTCTACAGTGGTAGCCTTTGCCCTCTTGGTAGACCTAGGCCCTTAGGACCTAGGGCCGAGGTAACGCCTATCACTACGCCCAGGTCTAGGCGCATATTTAAATATAATATCTAAAGCCCTACCAAACATCAAGATATAAATGATATCATCATCATCAACCTAAAAAAACTTGGCTAAGGATACAGGAAATGCCTCGGCCTATAGCCCTACCTAGGCTAGGCTGTGTCTAGGGCATCCAAATGGACATTTTATAGAATTGGTTTACCTAACCTAGGGCAAAGACACAGACTAGGGCGTAGGGCCTAGCCTAGCGCAGCCTTGAATGACTGTACCATAGAGAAATAACCAGTGGCTCTTTCCCACTAATGAGAAATAAATCGCTTTCTAGTCAAGGTCGGGTAGACGCACTGTCAAAATCACATGGTCGTCATCTTTGTCATCGTTCGTGTTGTTGTCAAATAGTCCGGTTATTGATGAGCACGGTCCACTGGATTGCCTCTAGGCTTCGCTGCCGCGCACGGCCGCTCGTCGAGCTTTTGTTGTTGTTGTTGTAGTATTTATACAAACTACAACGATGAGCATGCTGCAAGCTACGTAACGCAGTTGAACCAAGAACGAGCGTTTGCGCGGGGGTTCAAAACCCTATAACTTTGTACCCCCGTAGTTACCACGGATGATTTTTTAAAAAAAATCTTTCATTTGTGAAGTTTATTTAACTGTGTTCTATAAATAAAAAAATGAAAAACGTGAATTTGAGACCAAGGCTAGTTCCCTATTGTGTCCAAAAATTTCAATGTGAAGTTAAATTTGTCATGTTTGGTAACAAATGAAAGCATTTGTCACCAACAAGCACCAACATCCAACAAACCCTAGAGCTATTTTTCTCTGGGTGAAGCGAAATTGAACTCTTCGTTTGGCATATGCAACCCCCGCGTGTTGATTTTTGTCTTTTCTTTTCTTTTCTTTTCTTTTCTTTTCTTTTCTTTTCTTTTCTTTTCTTTTCTTTTCTTTTCTTTTCTTTTCTTTTCTTTTCTTTTCTTTTCTTTTCTTTTCTTTTTATTCTCCACCCTTTTTTATATTTGATTTATTCATTTAATGCATATAATATCATTTTATTTGTTACCAAAATTGTTGTGTTTAATGCATTGTTGTTGTAATGCTACTATTTCAAATATTTACGAAAATGTAGTTTATTGTTGTTTCTGCATCTATGTAAAATATTTAGTTGTCCTCCTTTGTAAATCAGTTTTTATAACTGAATAGGGTAGACGTTAAATAATAAATAAATAAATAAATAAAATAGTGCTTGATACCACTATATAATAGCGAATGTTGACGCTTTATACTCAAAACTCAGCCTGGAGCCAGTGATTTTCTAAATTCTTATACAAAATCTCTCAGATTTATATAAACAAGTCAAATGATGCATTTTGCTACGTCACACAACATATTTCTGTAACTTTTCAATTTAAGAAAAATTTATTAATTTGTGTAAAAATATATTGTAATTACTATTATTGAAAGTCGAAAAATGATACATTAATTATAGTTACCAGTTCTTTTGTGAACACTGTGATATCATTGGTTAGAAGAAACTTTTACTTTAAGTTGATCTTTTGGTTCAAAAACTAAAAAATCACAAAATTAACATATTTCACTATAACATATATATATATATATATATATATCAATATTTTTTTCAATGTATTTTGTTTTCTTAATGTTGGTGATAAATGCTTTCAATTGATACCAAACACTACAAATTTGTCTTCACTTTGAAATTTTAGGACTAAATCAACTAATTTGTGTTAATTAGTCAATTAATAGTTAAATACTAAACATTCAACTTGGACACAATTTTTTCGAATTTCTCATTACAAAAGCTTATAGAAATTGCTAAATTTTTAAGATGGTATCATATTTTGTACCATAGTTAGACATATTTTCGCCATATTGGAATTTGTGTTAAATATATTGTAATAAGGCCTACTATTATTGAAAATTTGAAAAATGATACATTGATTATAGTTACTAGCTCTTTTGTGAACACTGTGATATCATTGGCTACAAGAAATTTTACTATAACGTTGATCTTTTGGTTCAAAACTAAAAAATCAGCAAAATCCACATATTTAACTATAACATATTGTATATTTCAATATATTTTTTCAATGTATTTTTTTTCTTTGTAAACGTGAAAAATGCTCTGAATTTATACCAAACATGACTAATTTATTGACACTTTGAAATTCGTGTCACATAATTAACAAATTAATTTTAATTAATTAATTAATAGTTAAGCAATAAGACCCCATCGTGGAGCCAGTTATTTTCGAATTTCTCATTGCACTTTCTTTATTATTGTAAATTTTTACGCTTGTATAACATTTTGCACTATAGTGAGACACCTTTACTCCACTATATTGTTGGTATACAAAGTGGGGACTCTCTCCAAGAGTCCAATAGAAGAATGACAAGTAAAACACACAATTTGCTGTGCCATACTCATATAATATGATTGGTATTTCTGTATCTCCGACCCATGCATTAAATTCTCACATGTAATGCAGTGTCGTCTTTTATTAGCTAGCTGGGCATGTAGATGTTTGCAAAACGGTTGTTAAAAGATGGTTTTAAAAGCTCAAGAGTTGGAACGTTGTAAAAAGTACAGTAGCAGTTGTTCAAACTTGGCACAGTTTGCGGCTTGCAGCACTGCTCTTTAATGTGGCTTAGAATGCCACCGTATCCATTTGCATTCATTAACCTCGTCACAAAAGTTTCACACCGCGACACTGATTCGGGAATCGGGATGTCACTGGCAATCCTGACTGCAAGTTCTCAAAGGCCTAAAAAAAACAAAAAATTATTTTTTACCACGTGATCTATAGCACAATACGACACTAAAATGACAGTTTAAAAAAATTATATCTTGTACCTGTGATTTCACACGATTTTTTCAATTTGTTAGATCCAGAAATTTGCGGAAATTGGTGTTTTAGGGAAATTTCTTAAATCGGCTTTAACCTGCTTCTTTTTTGGTCCACATAGATACTAGACCATATAGTACCAATCAAAAATGCCCCTTTATAACATCGTGTCTTGAAACTGTGCCCAAATATACCCTCAAACACGCAAAAAATATGCATTCCAAAATCACACCCCATCTTGGTAATCTGCATATTTTGACCGAACTACTTGCACAAATTACAAAACAAAATATAGAGAATTTACAGGAAAGGCTGTAGAGTACGTCAATAATGGCCAATATTTTTTTGGATCAAAATCCTCCAAGGTCACGGGGCATAAAGATCGTCCCCATGTTATTTCTTATGGGAGATTTTTGCCGATGGGACCTAGATCGAAAAATGTCATGTTTGACAATTTTTGGGGGTCATGGTGGCCCCAATAATTTTTCTGTTGATTGCTAAATTCATTACTAGCTAGCCTGAATGAAATATATTTTTGAGTTTAGCGGTTAAATACCCCTTTAAGCAGCCCTGGGGAGTCCAAATGCCAAAATACCTAGTTAGACATCTGACGAGGGGCGTGCATTGTCCCATGATAAATTTGTATTTAAAATTTAAATTTTGCAATGGTTCGACGTCTGGGAAGCACCTTTTGACCAAAATTTATCGTCCTTTCTCCCCCTTTTTTTTTTAACTTTCTTAATTTTATGAATGGAAGGGGAAAATGACGGTCAGAACCCCACATCCCCAGCCCGGGGAAACACAGTGGTGTGTGAATACGTGGGAAATTGGGCAAATCGGGCCCTTTGTTTTAATTTTAAAAAGGGGGAAATTTTTAAACCACCAACAATCATTTACGTTATCTAAGAAAATATGAAGGGAAAAAAATTACCATCCCTTTTCAGGGCCATTTCGTTTTTTTTCTTTGGGGTTTTTACTCACTTTCCATTTTCCAATTCGGACCCAAGTATTTCTTATCAACTCACTAAAACCTACCCCCCCCCTCTATAGTTTTTTTGCCCTTGGGAAATCGACCCAATTCAGCCCGCCCCCCCCCCCCCCCCCCCCCCCCAGGTGACGGGATGGGGGTTTAAATATCAATGTGACAGCTACAGTACAAACGTTTGGGCCTAGCGCCTAGTGGATAATCTCTTATCTTGACCATTTGCCACGCCAGTTGCCCCCCGCCCCCCCCCCCCACAGTGCGCGACTCCCGGCAGCGCCCGTAGTATTTTCTATTCTTTTTCTTCCTAGCCATGGCTTTTTTTTTTCCATTCTTTTTTTAAACCTTGACGTCCGATTTACTGTACACGCCCCAGGGTGTCTTTGTTTTTCGTCCCCTTTGGGCAGCAAAATAAAAGTAAGGTCGAAAATGTCTTATTCTCTGTTTACCCTCGGGAAAAATTATTTTTACGGTCCACTTTTTTTTCCATCGGGACCAACTGGGCCCACCCCCCCCCATTTCTAGAGAGAACGAAGGAAACAATTGAAAAAATTACTTTTTTTGGGTTTGTAAGTTGCTAAAATTTATTTTAGATCTTATTAAAAATTAACTTTTGTGTTGATTTTTTACCCCGGGCCGAAAACAAACTAAGAAAGGGGCCCCAAAACTCGGGGTCTTATGCAAATTTAATCCAAAAAATAAAAAGGGTCCATCGATCGATCGAACCGGGGTTTCCCCAAATTGCCAGTGGGGATACCAGGCTAGAGGATTTTTTTTATTTCTGGATTTATTTTCATAAATTAATTGCCCCTCAAAATTCTCGATTAACCCCAAATTAAATTCAAAAAAACTCTGCCCTTGTTAGAATGCCGTCATTTTTTACCCCTTAAAAAAATGTATTTTAAAATTCAATGAAGTTAACGGTATTACTGCATGGACTTTGCACATGGGGCGCGCGCCAGGGCAGCCCCACGTTTTCGTACGACAATTTTGGGTTTCGAAACGCACACACATTGTTTTCCCCCCTCTTACTGAACTTTGTCGTTTGTACATAATTTGGGGTTTCATACTTAACCCCCCCCCCCCCCAAAAAAAATTCCTGAAAATTTTTTTTTTTTTTGGGTAATAAAAAAGGGTTTCCTTTTAAGGGGGGCAGGGGCCCGGGGCCAGCCCAAAAATCTTTGGGGGGGGCCCAGGGAGGGGGCAAGGTAAAAAAGGGGGGGGGCAATCAGTGGCGGGTAGTTGGGGGTTCTGGGGCAAAGCCCCACCGCCGGGACCCTTTTGGGCCGAAGGCAAAAAAAATTTTCACCATACTACATTATTTCGTCATTTTTTTTAACTGAAAAATGGCAACTGGGGGGATTACCTTTTTTTATGAAGGATAAAAATTTGGGTTTAAAATAAACACAAACATGTACAGTTTTTTTAAATTTTAAATTTGTGATTTGATGATTTAATTTTAGTAATGTTACAGTGCAAAAAAAAACAAAAAAAAAACTCTTTCTGGAACAGTCGTTTTCTTTTATAATTATAAGCTTTAATTTGGAATTACGGTAGGAACAATTTATTATAAAATGCAATCGATAAAACATTAATTTAAAAACAGTTTTAACTACGACTGGGGGGGCAAGGGGGGGGGCAGGCCATTTTTTGGGGGGGCAATTGCCCCCCATGCACCCCCTTTACGCCGCCACTTTTAAAGGGGGGGTTTGGATTTCCATTTGTATTTTATTCCCATTCTTCAGTCAAAGGAAATAAGTATACAAAATATGAAACTTGCCCGTACATGGAAATAATAGAAAATTAGGTCTACCCCGGGTTTGGGCACTTTTCAAAGAGCTTTTGCAGACGAAATAAAAACGTAGATGCATTCTTACTTATTTATTATTAAAGTTTTTAGACATCTTTGAACATAAAGTCGAGAAAAAAATGGTCTAAAAGCCTTTTCACCCTATAGCAAGTTAAAAAATTTGAAATAATAAAATAAAAAAACCCAATAATGATAAAATTTAATATTAAAATTTTTTGGGAAAAATTTCCCAAAAAAGATGAGAAAATATCCTTCACCCCTGACAAAAAGGGAGGCGGTTAATATTTTTTTTAAATAAAAATTTTTTTCGTGGGAAAACCTTCCCAGGGTTCAGAAGGGGGCCTTCTTTGGTTTCTAACTACGTAAGGAAATTTAGATATAGGAAAATTGTTAAGGGATATCCGGGGGAATCCCTGGCATTCGCATGAACGACGGGGAGTCTGGGAAAAAAACCCAAAATCGGGTTTAAAATGCCGGTCTCGAGGGAAATTTGAACCCGGAACCTCCCGAACAAAAGTCGCCCCCCCCCGCTTAACGCTCGAACTAATACGGGTGGGTCCATTAATTTGGCTCAACCCCCAATAAAATGCCCAAAACTTTTTAAATTGCTGGGAATTTTGCACAATTTTGTACAACCAATTTCGAATTTTGGCACAAGCAACACAAAAAAGTTACGACAACTTCATTTCTTTCCAAATTCGTTATACGTAAACCATTAACTTGGCTCTCCAAAATGAAGTTGTCGAAAAAAATTGTTCTGCTGCTTGTGCAAACATCCAAATTGGTTGTGCAAAATAATGCAAAAAGTGTTAAAAAATATGGCATAATATAGGTTTTGACATTATAATGCATTTTGGTCGTTCTAGCATCAACTAGGCTCGCCACAATGAAGTTGTTGTAACTTTTTTGGGTTGCTTGTGCAAAAATTGAAATCGGTTGCGCAAAATTCCAAACAAATAATGTATTTTTTTATTGTTTTTTTCGTTGGTAGTATCAGAAGTGTTAATTGACCCCTGCATGCGGTGGCACCGTGGTTGTGTCACCATCAGTTAAGAGCATGTTTTTTTTAAAAAATTTTTAAGTTTTAAAAATTTGGTTACGGATTTGGCTTTCACAACCGGAAAATTTCTTGAAAAGGGGCCCCCTTGGGGGCCGTGGGGGCCCGGTTTTTGGGTAGGGGGGAACCAACTTTTCCCCTTTCCCCCCCCAAAAAAACAAAAAAAACCGCCCCCAAAAAAACAAAAAAAAAAAAAAAGGGGGGTTTTTAAAAAAAAAGGAAAAAAAAGACCCTTAAAAAAAAAAAAAAAATGCCAAAAAAAAAATTTAAAAAAAAAAAAAAATTTGGGAAAAAAACTAAAAAATTTCCCCGGCCCCAAATGAGAAAAACCTCGGAAAACAACGTCAGTGAAGACTGCTGGCTGAGGGTTTTTGGTATGCCCCGATCCGGTACCCCCCCGAATCGAGCTGTGATAACCCCCCCCCTTTGACCGGGGTTTTACAAGTTTTTTTCTCAGTCGTAAAAAAATTCTGAAAACATTATTCCAACATTATTAACCCATTCCCCTTTCCTGGTTTCTTTTTTTAGGGGTTAAAACCCCCCATATCTTTTTTTACTTCAAATCTATAGCTTAATACTCCCTTGAATGACCTTTTTACAAATTATATCTTCTATCTGGGATTTTACACGATTTTTAAAATTTTTTTTAGAGGCTGAAAATTGCAAAAATTGGCTTTTTTTGGGGAATCCCTTAAATCGGCTTTAACCTGTTTTTTTGTATTTCACATAGTCCTAAAAGCATCGTCCCAATCTAAAATGGCCTATAAAAACACCGTGTTCTTGAAACTGTGCTAAAATTTTAAACGAAGTACTTCCCCCGAAAATTCCAAAAAAAATTTATATACGATTTTTTCAGAAAAAAGGGTGTCGAGTACGTTAATATTGACCAAAATTTTTTGGTTAAAAAACCTCCAAGGTCACGGGGCATAAAATCTCCCCATGTTAATTTTTTAGGGAGTTTTTTGCCGAAAGGGAAACCAGCTCGGGGAAAAATTTCCCCCCAAATTCGACAATTTTTTTGGGTAAAGGGGGGACCTAAATAATTTTTTGTTAATTTTTTAATTCATAACTATTTAGGGCCTTTAATGAAAATATTTTTACGAGGGTTAAAAAAAAGGGTGAATACCCCTTTAATTTAAAATCTCTATAATTGAATATAAAATTTAAATTTAAAAAGTTTTTTCCGGCCGGGGGTTTCCGCAGGCCCAAAAAATTGTCACCACTAAAAAAATACTTTTTTTTGAAAAAAATTTTTTTTAAAAAAATTCAAACTTTTCGCATATTATAATAAACAAAATCACTTTACTCCCTCAAATCAAACTTAAAAATATCCCATATCAGTAATTTTAAAAAGAACATGAGTTCCAGAAAGGGTATAAAGAGACTACCACCCCACGGGGCACTGGGCGGTGAAGGGGCCTGGACAGTATGAGATAAAAAATTTTTTAAAAAAACACATTTTAGGTTCCACCCCCTCATTAACAGGGGTTACCGGGTGAATGAAAATATAGATTTAATTTTTAATAATTAACTGTCAATTTTACAGTCCGAAAAAAAATAGGGTCCCCCCCCCCCCCCCTTTAACCCAAAAAAAATTTCCCAAATTGGTAAATTTTTGAGAAAGGTCCGATCGAAAGAAAAAAAAAGCAAAATAAATAAAATTTAGACATCTTTTGCCCCCTGATCAAGGGAAGGGCTAAACAAAAAAATTGCCACCCCAAAACCCGCTATTGACCCTACTTTACTACGTTTTTATATGTTGTTTTTGTAATATTTTGTTCAAATATGGATCGTTGTATCTCGGGGGGGGGAGGGGGCGTGTTGGCTTACCTATCAATTCGAAGTATATTGATAACCAAGTCAATAAGAGCAAGTCAGAAGAGAGCATTCGTACGGGAAAGCATATTTGTTTACCTAGTCAATAAGACTAGTCAGCAGTGGGCATGCATAAATTAAAGTTTATTTGTTTACCTAGTGAGTAATAGTAAGTCAGCCAGTGTTTGCATTCTGTGCTCACACAAGTCACACGTGAGGGCTAGAGCGCGCGCCTCTGGCTCAGTGGAGATGCCTTCTGGTTGGTGGTGGCTGGGCTCAGGGGCCATCGGTCATCTGCAATTTAGACGTTTGTGCCACGTGGGGTAGTAAAATTTTACAAGATTTAAATCCCGCCAGTGTTTGCATTCTGTGCTCACCAAATCCTCGTGAGGGCTAGAGCGGGCGCCCCCTTTCCCCAGTGGAGATGCCTTTTGGTTGGTGGTGGGTGGGCTCAGGGGGCCCTCGGTCATTTTGCAACAGACGTGTGCCACGTGGAGAAAATTATTTCAAAAGTAAGTCAGCCCGTGTTTGCATTCTGTCTCACACAAGTCACACGTGAGGGGTAAGCGCGCGGGGGCCCCTGGCTCGGGGGGGGGATGCCTTTTGGTTGGTGGTGGCTGGGTCGGGGGCCAAACGTTCCCTCTGCAAAGACCCTAGTGCCACGTGGATAGAAATTTTACAAGAGTAGTCAGCCAGTGGTTTTCATTCCCGTGCTCACACAAGTCACCCCGTGAGGGCTAGAGGCGCGCGGGCCCCTGGCTCGTGGAGATGCCCCTTGGTTGGTTTGGGGGCGGGCTCAGGGGGGCCATCGGTCATCTGCAATCAGACGTAGTGCCACGTGGAGTAATATTATACAAGAGTAAGTCAGCCAGTGTTTGCATTCTGTGCTCACACAAGTCACACGTGAGGGCTAGAGCGCGCGCCTCTGGCTCAGTGGAGATGCCTTCTGGTTGGTGGTGGCTGGGCTCAGGGGCCATCGGTCATCTGCAAACAAGACCCTAGTGCCACGTGGAGGGAATATTTTTAAAGGGTAAGTCAGCCAGTGTTTGGGATTCTGTGGGTCACCCAAGGAACGTGAAGGGGGTAGAGCGGGCGCCCCCTTTGGCCCCCAAAGGGGGAAGCCTTCTGGTTGTGGTGGGGGTGGGTCGGGGGCCATCGGTCATCTGCAATCAGACGTAGTGCCACGTGGAGTAGTATTATACAAGAGTAAGTCAGCCAGTGTTTGCATTCTGTGCTCCACCAAGTCACACGGAGGGCTTTGAGGCGGCCTCTGGGTCAGTGGAGATGCTTCTGGTTGGTGGTTGGGTGGGGTCAGGGGCCCCTCGGGCCCTCGCAAACAGACTTTTGTGCCACGTGGAGAATATTATACAAGAGTAAAATCAGCCAGTGTTTGCCCTTCTGTGCTAAAACAAGTCACACGTGAGGGTAGAGCGCGGCCTCGGCCCCATGGGATGCCTTCTGGGTTTGGGGGTGGCTGGGTCAGGGGGGCCCTCCCTCATCTGGCAATCAGACGTAGTGCCACTGGAGTAAATTATAAAAAGAGTAAGTCAGCCAGTTTTTGGGGATTCTGTTTCTCACACAAGTCACACGTGAGGGCTAGAGCGCGCGCCTCTGGCTCAGTGGAGATGCCTTCTGGTTGGTGGTGGCTGGGCTCAGGGGCCATCGGTCATCTGCAATCAGACGTAGTGCCACGTGGAGTAATATTATACAAGAGTAAGTCAGGGCCCGTGTTTTTCATTCTGTGCTCCAAAAAAGGGGCCCCCCCCCCAAAAGTGGGGGGCTAGGAGGCGCGCCTCTGGCTCAGTGGAGATGGCCCTTTGGGGTTTGGGGGTGGCTGGGTCAGGGGCCATCGGTTTACTGCAAACAACGAAGTGCCACGTGGAGGGATATTATACAAAGTAAATCAGCCAGGGGTTTTCATTCTGTGCCACAAAAAGTCCACGTAGGGGTAGAGCGCCCCGCCTTGCTAGTGGAGATGCCTTCTGGTTGGTGGTGGCTGGGCTCAGGGGCCATCGGTCATCTGGGAATCAAAGTGTGCCCGTGGGTAATTTATACCAAAAGAAAATCACCCTGTTTGCATTCGTGCTCACACAAATCCACGTGAGGGGTAAGCGCGCGCCTCCGGTCAGTGGAGATGCCCTTCCCGGTTGGTGGTGGCTGGGCTTCCCGGGGCCATCGGTCATCTGGGAATGACGTATGCCACGTGGGGGTA
This sequence comes from Sweltsa coloradensis, assembly GCA_024449915.1. Classification (NCBI taxonomy): domain Eukaryota; kingdom Metazoa; phylum Arthropoda; class Insecta; order Plecoptera; family Chloroperlidae; genus Sweltsa; species Sweltsa coloradensis. Next base: position 30,348 of record JAMZAV010002997.1, read on the forward strand.
AAAATTTTCCCAAAAGAAAAGTCAGCCAGTGTTTGCATTCTGTGCTCACACAAGTCACACGTGAGGGCTAGAGCGCGCGCCTCTGGCTCAGTGGAGATGCCTTCTGGTTGGTGGTGGCTGGGCTCAGGGGCCATCGGTCATCTGCAATCAGACGTAGTGCCACGTGGAGTAGTATTATACTCACTTACTCACGGTGGTTTTACATCCACTTATCTTGCGTAAATTAAGTCACTTCAACAGATGGAACTGTGCATTTCATAATGAGCTGTCTTTATTGCAATGGTCAATTGTCACTACGTATAGGCCAAACTAAGCCGGCGCAATAGTTGAATATTTGAATCCAACTGTTCTCGAATTTGACAAAATTTTTTAAATTTGGGACACAAAATTTTTACGAATTAAAAAATAAATAATTTTTCCCACGTTATTTCGAACACCAATTGATGTAAAAACGTACCCGGCATACACTAACCAGAAAATTAATAATATTTTGCCCCCCCCCCCCCGACAACTTTCTCACCCAACCATATCCTAGCAGCATTTATTATATTTTGTTGCACTTGATTATTTCTTAACACTGTTCTTTGTGAAGCTTTACTGCAGACTCATATATTTTATTGTAATCAGGTGGTGGGGCATATCGTATTCAGGTGTGTGTGTGCATGTATACGTATGTGCATGGTATAGGACAATTTTTGAAATCAATATTCTTATTGTTAATAGATAAAAGCGACTTTACCAGGATTTATGCAAAATTTATAACTTAGTGTACATACAGTTGAAATGGAAGAAATTCGTCTTCCGTGAATTCTTTGGCCGAAGGTAAAATATAATTTATATCCCACGTTTATCTAAATTAATTTTTTTTCCATAAATTATTGAAAAAAACATATTTGAAAACTCTGCTCTACAGTCCACTTATTGTCAACTAGTCGAGAATAATTTTGAATGCAGCGTTGAATGGGAAGATTTTTACTTTATCAGTCTCACCTTGGTAGAGGAAGGAAGAATGTGTCATTTTAGTTGTAAATTTTGGCTTCTATGTACTCTGAAATTGTTGGTTTCAATGCACGACCGAATAGATGAGAGCTTCTTTATTCAAACACATTTTTTCTCGTTGGAAACCTGCCCAGGGACTCTTAACGTGTCTAACTAGGAATTATGAAGCGCCGAAGAAACCCTTGCAAAAGCTCTGTCAGGATGCCGGCTGTGGCTGTGGGTATCGACTTCCGGGATCTTCCGAATCAGTCTCGCTCGTTGCTCTTAAGCCACGTATCTCGGTAGATTAACATTTTCACGATGCACTCCATTTTGTTAAAGAACAACCTACGTACCTACGTGTTGAGATGCAATACAATGCACGGCTTTTGGCAGTTGTGTTCCTGAATTATGGTTTCACAGCGAGCAAAACTCGGGCGGGCTATGATGCCACTACGTCCAGCAAGACCGCACTACGGGCAAACTGAGGGCAATCCAGTGGAAAACACCATAGTATGCTTTTTCTTAATTGATATTCCGTGCATAACTGCATAAGGTTTCAAGATTACAAAAGATGTTTTTCAAAATGGGTGTAACACATTTGTTACGGTACGGAGTTATCAGCAGTTATCTGCCGACGCCGATGCCACCAAGAGCGAATCACAACCATGCGAGCGAATATTATTAGAAATAGTAGGCCGCTTTGGCCACGATTCACCCACGGATGACACAAGTATCGATCCGACTGGTTTAGAACAACTTTTTACAATTACAGTTTTTTGTGTTCCGATCAAATTCGTCGTTTACGCCAATTTGATGGGATTAAGGTCCATTCAGATGTAAAAACTTTCTAGTGCCCGAATCAAAAATCGAATCCGTACCCTAGACCTTGTGTAAAATAACTGAATAGGATTTATACTTGCTGAAATGAATTGGAAGCCGTTGCACTAACCATCTACACACACTACTTCGGAACTGATATTTTATAAAGTGAAGTGAAACTGTTCTTCATTGTTTCATCATTTCGAAAGAATGTTGGGTTCTTCATATTATAATAACAACTTACATCCCTGATTAATTGTTATTCGGATTCTAACCTTCGTCTACGGCCATCTTTTCCCGTTCGACTTTTCCTTCAAAACAGTTTCGTATTGCTTCCTCGAGCCACGAGATCTATCCACTTTACGGATTCTTATAAAAGTATTATATTTACATTCGCTCTTTTGCGTATAATGCTCCATCTTTGCTCGTATCACCTGTTACGATAAAACGACCAACTTTTGCCCTTGTCCACTACTAGTCGATTTATTTATTTGTGGCCACCTTACAAGGACACATGCCCCACAACAAGTAAAATTTACCAAAGATTACATAGGGTAACAAAACTATATATTATAATATTATAACGTTACAATACAATACAATGTAACATTGTTACATAAAGATGAGTGATGACAATACAAATAATATAAACATGAATATGTGTGTGAGTGGTGTGGTGTGTGTGGTGTTTATGAATGTTTTGAGTATTTGACGACTCGAAATGGGCGGAGCTTAAAACGATCGATAGGTCACGTGACTAGTATTGGGTATAAATCCTTATTTCGCAAGTTGGCGCCTGCTGAACGGCGCATCACTTATCACGCTCTAACTTTTATTCTATTCATTATTTAGACAACACTTAAATGAATAATATTTAGCAAACATATCATTCCTTGTAATAGCGATTATTTCGATTTTTTTGACCAAGTCGTTAGCTTGTTATAACAATGTACGCATCACACAAGTGAAAATTATCAATGACAAGTTTTCTCATTAATTAATTTGTAAAAAAACTACTGATCGGATTTCGACAAGGATTCTTTGTAAAAATGCATCAGGCTGTTTAGACAAGAAATAAACAAACTTTCTAGATAGAAAGTGCACTGAACGAAAATTTACAGCATAGAGTAATATGCAGCGTGCACTTTTTCACGGTTCATCCGCACGTCAAGAGTGCGTATTTTAGATAAAAACACATACCCTGCATATTACTCTATGCTGCAAAGTTTCGTTCAGTGCACTTTCTACCTAGAAAGTTAGTTTATTTCTTGTCTAAAAAGTCTGGTGCATATTTTTAAAGAGGTCTTGTCGAAATCCGATCAGTAGTTTTTTGTCAAATAAATTATTGAGAAAACTTTAGTTATTGATAATTTTCACATGAATGATGAGTACATTGTTATACAAGCTAACGACTGGGTAAAAAAAAATCGAAATAATCGCTATTACAAAGTATGATATATTTGCTAAATATTATTCATTTAACTATTGTCCAAATAATGAATAGAATAAAAGTTAGAGCGTGATAAGTGTTGCGCCGTGAAGCAGGCGTCAACTTGCGAAATGAGGATTTATACCCACTAATTCCGCCATGTTGCCTCGTGACGTCAGGAGGCGGGTACAATTCAAGTCGTCAATTGTGGGTGCATTAGTGAGTGACTGATTAGCGAAGTAAATCGATTATTTCCTTTACTTGATTTCGAAAGTGATGCATATTAGCATGATATATATATATATTCTAAACTCAATGATATTACTATTGTGCAAATCTAAATCAGGCAGCTGTTCAATGTCAAAATATTGTTACAAGTAGAGTGTAACCTTATTAAACAGGAGTATACTTGTGCACATCAATGCGGCTGGAGAAGTCGAAACACAGTTTATGAATACGTGTACCTCGGTGGCACACAGTAGTTCAATGATTCTGTTAGAGACGAGTCAAGCAGGTTATTCGCAATTTTATGGAGCAGAACAATGTCCATAAATTTCCTCCGGTTTTCAAGAGTACTTTTTGATAATTTACTCTGTGGTATTCCGTATTAGCCTTGAAGCACAAGTGTTTGAAATATCGTTGTAGTAGGCCTACTCTCTCTATAATAGTAACTTTTGTGACATGATTTGGTTTCCAAATTTGGATATCCAACTTGAGGCCTGACTAGAGTTATGCAAAGGAGGCGTAATGTTCGTTTACTGAAGGGTCCACACAGTTTCGATTTATGAATCCTAACATTCTATGTACTTCCGTATGTGTGGTATTAGTTTTGATATTATGTTTTAACTAATACAGATGTGGGTATGGAATGGACCTCCAGCATATGCCAAATTGCACGAGTCAAGAATCATATTTTGCCCGTTCAATGTTGAACAAAGCTTATGATTAAAGGTACCGACAGATGTATCTCAAGCGTTATGTGCGATACTGTGACGGGAGGACCCTGGTTCGAATCCCACCTCCGCGGCCATCCAGAATGAAGTTTTCACGAGGTTTTCTAATGCGAATGCAAGTCGCTTTACAATAATCCAACCCCAAAAATACCTAGTTGGAAATCCAATTGTTCCTTGCAGGTTTTCCACAAGAAATTTAAAAATAAAAAAAAACAGTTTAAAGGTAAAAAGTTTGCGAGTCGCTTTTTCCGCGAGACGGGAAAGTCAAACTGTTGTGTTGTGTCGTCTTATCGTGAGGTGATCTAATCAGAAATATCCCCCCCCCTCTCCCCTCCATGCACCGAGTGTAGAACGGAATGCCCGATATGCGTCAGTGGAGGGGTGAGCATCCATTTAAAGTTTTCTCTGTCAGAGAAGTTTTCGAACATGACAAATGAACAAATTGAACACCCGTGGCCTGCTAGCCTCACCCAGCCGCCGAAATTCAAACTATTTTAGCAATGCAATATGTTCCAAATCCATATTGGTGCTAGATGGGTCAATGCGTTCTTTAACAATTAATATACGAAAAAATACGTCCACACTTGAGGCAGTGTGCTAAATATGTACATACTAGACACATCCGTTTTGTGGACATGACTCGTTGGCTCAGTGATTTATCCCTAATGCAGAAGCTCCCGGGTTCGAAACCCGAATCAGAATCAGACCAAGGACTTCTGAAATCGTCTTAAATTTATAATAATTAAATTATAAAAATGAACGAAAAAATTACATTGAATATAAATAATGATCTTGGAGCCATTCTCACTACAAAGCACATAGGCTAATAGTTCTTATTGTAACCAGTGGGTCTACAAATTCAAATGTATTTATTTTGTTAGTATGTGCGAACATGCGAATTTACAGACAGTGAAACTGACAGCTCCTGCGTAACTTAAAGATTCTGGTTCGATGCTCGCCACTGGCAATCCCGAATGAAAGGTTTTCTTCCGTCAATAAGTTCTCTTAAATAGCCCTAAAAACGTTCAATTAAACTCTATGCAGCTCTGTCATCACCTAAAGAGGGGCATACATCGTCCGTAGACCGGTTTCTCATAAGAAAAGTATTTTTTTTCTTATATCGTGAGTGTGTTCTACTATTAAAAATTTAATTTAATTATTGGTGTAGGTAATCTGTAAATTTAATTACTAACTTAATCCAAATATTACGCAGAATATACGGACTAAATTACTTCCATGCAACTAATAAATAATTTTCATTAAGTTCGTAACAATTGAAAACTCCTTATTTGAAAATAATAAATAGGAATTTCGACCAAAAAATAATGATAGCAAAACAATTAATATTGTCATAAGCCGATTGAGTTTTGTATAAAAATAATTTGTTTTAAAATTTAAAATTTGGAATATAAAAATCTTTATTTTTAATGGGTATTGATATTTTCACTGATTTGTAATTGTAAATAGGTAATGTTGTGATCAATACTAGTTTATGTAACTTTTAATATTATACTCTATTTTATCAATGGGAAATCAATTTTTTTTTACAAATCATGGTGATAGTTAAATACGCTCATCCATCAACGTGACTATAAAAAGCGTCCTAGTTTAATATCCTACTTACATGTGCAAATAATAATGATATTTCTTACTCATTCCTTGGTTCCTTCAGTTATGTTAAAACACTACCCAATTCACTGGCGAAACTGCTCTTCAGCCATCGGAAGAGCGACTGGAAGCTCACCGCAGATGACAATTACCAGCATACATTATTCCGGAAGTCATTCTCGAAGGGTCAATGAATGTGCCAGTGACAGAACGGCTAAAACGGAAGCTGGCTTTCAATGTCCCGGCACGCGAGAGAGCCGGGGAGCGTGGCAGATAATTAACTTGATTGTCTGAGTGTTGTACTGCAGGTGTCAACAGTGATTTGCAGCTTTGTACTAGTGCACTCACAGAAAGAAACTAAGCCATGCGGTTTCATCGATAAGATCGTGTAAATTTAAATAATAACCCAGATGTGATTATGGACATGATAAATAAAATTAATTTGATTTGGTATTATTTAAATAATATCTGTCAGTTGAAAGAATGTGATCTTCCAGAATATCTCATTATTTATATTATTTTCTTCCTCATAAGTCTAATTAATTTTAAAAAAGCCAATAAAAATAAAAAAAGAATCAGAACATGATACAGGGATATATGTTATAGGCTATTGTCAGTATAATATTAATGCTCAAAACACACAAAAGGAATTGCGATCTTGATGACATTTTTAAAAAAGTTTTTGGGTACAATCAAAGAAATAATTTTAATTTTTCCTGATTTTTAGTAATATTTTGTCTGAATCTCCGCTCTCTACCGGACAACGGCTATGACATTTTCATAGACATTCGACACCTTACCTTATAGATAATCTATGAATTTTGGTACAATCGAACACCATTACTTAGTATCGTACTATTAAGATTATTTTTGGATATATATATAAAAAAAAATCAGATCGATAACTCTTTACCGGAGTAGCGGCTACTCCAATATTGAAGTTTGCTTCATGAGAAGCATGAGACCTTTTACATATCTGAGTTTATAGGCCTATATTCCACGTTTTTTGGGTTAATCCAGGAAATATATCTAACAAAAATGACATTATTACAATGATTCTGGTTTTTCTATTCTTGGAATGCTTGGATCGACTATAAGAAGCTTTCGCTAAGCTGCCTAGTATTTTACATCCGATGCTCTTTCCTAGCAGCTTAGCGTTATTGCAATACATTATTTGTTAAATTATTTAACTAGGATGAAGAATATTCAAGTGGATGGGACGTTGTATTTGTCGAGGTTAGCCCAGTAACAATAATTTCATGCCCCTCTACAGGGTGTCTAGCTTGGAATGGTATTGCGATAACTTTGGAGGGATGTTCATTGTTCAAGGGATATTTAAGAGGACCCAGTCCCTATAGCATTGACTGCAGAAAACCGTTATACTCAAGGGCTATCCCATATCATTATAGGCATCATATTCATAGCGTATATGCAATGAAATCTAACACAATACGTGTTTAGAGGTTGAGAAATAACGCATATACGGTACGTAATAACTTCATATAGAGTTGCACTAGGCCTATATACTATTGCAAATAGTATATTCGCCCAGTTAAACGAAAACAATCGTAGAACACATGTAGATTCACACGTTAAAAATCACAACCTAGTCAAAGGCTATAAGTGTCAGCAATACTAATCCTATTTTAGATATTATACTTTTTGTGGTTACCATACCACAAAAATTCATATAACATTTCCAATAGTGTGAATATGCGTATAAATAGTTTTTAAGTCATTCCTAAAGGTCAAAAACTGATGCTCTTGCCCAGTGGCGTCACTACGAGCAGGCGGGCCCGGGTGCGAGCTAAAAAACGGGCCCCTAATTTTTGTTCACACACTCACACGTAAAAGTTGTCATTGTTATGTTCACATAACCTTTTGTTCGTGGCCCCTAAGCAGTTTTGGCGATGGCAATCGTTAACGCATCATTTATGATACGTCCAAGACCTTACCTCCAATATAAGCATGCTTCTTTTTTATCTCAACTTCTAGATCATCCTAGTTCCACATATGCTCCATTATCTGTATACCAAACAGACATTGAAATTAATGAGAATATGTCTCATGTCTCCCAATCTGAAGAGATAAATGTTGCCAATCATTTACATTTTTACTCAGTTTTAATTACCAGATCCATCAAATATAACTAACATGGTTCACATTTCACAATATTCATTATCATCCTTCTTTGAGTATAACAAAGCCACTGTCGCTGGATCACTGTACCCCCGCTCTAGATGTAAATTCGTAGTAACTGGATGAAACACTACCCCGTTTTTATTAAACGAGGGAGCGAAGCGACTGAGTGTCTCCATTCAACTCAAACGGCACTTATTCTGTGAGTCTGTGTGTGGGTCTGTCTGTCTGTACGTCGAAAATCAGCCGAATCGCTGAACAGATTGCGCAGACATCCGGTACGAGTTTACTGAGAACTGTTAACAAAATCAGCTAAATCCATTGCGATTTAGACTTCAACTGCTGCTATGGGAACTGTACAGTCCAGCTGAAAAACATCGACTGCTGTGCAATAGCCCAGCTGAGCCACCAGAGGCATCAGCAGGCACACACAGCAACTCAGCCCTGTCCAGCTCATCTCAACTCAAGACAGCATGAAGGAAACAAGACGCCTGGTCAGCATTTAGCCTTCAAAAGTAAAGAACCTAGCTGTTCCGCACCTTCTGACCGCTGCTGCTCGTCGTCACGTCTGGGGCTACCCAGGGATGCAACCAGCTGCGACCCCAGGTAGTTCTCTGTAGTGTCCGCCGAAGAGGAGCCATTCTTCAGTCCCAAGACACAAGACCGACATCCAGATTAGCCTTCGAGTGTCGGCTTTGGAAGGTGTACGGGGCTAAACCCACTAGGGGTGAGCTCCCCCGTGCATCATCCCTAGGTTAGGACCTGGTTGGCTTTTAGAAGCTCTCGTCATTCACCATTGTGCATTAGGGGCAATGGTGGTTGTTAAATAGGACTGGGGGATAAGCGTTAGGCCCTGTAGGGGTTATAGCAGGGTACTCCCCCCTGCCCTAATCCACTTCCGCTTGCCCTCCCTTGTTTATTTTATTATAATTGCGACTGGCTTCATGCCTATATACCAACATTTTTAATAATTTTATTTGCTGACAAGCAAGCCATTATTTTATTCCTGACTATTCATACTTTTTATTATTATTATAATTATGACTACCTTTATTTTATAAGTTTGACCACCCCTTCGGGGAAACATCTACTTTACCATATTTCTAACTTGCCTGCGACTAAACATGGCTCCAACAGGAGACCAAAATGACCAGGGTGGCTTAAAGCCCGCTAGTAGTAAAAAGCTGACAAGACAGCGATGCAATTCTCTCGGTAACTCACGTGGTTCACAAGTTAAAGACTTCCTTATAAAAAAACACGGAGAAACCACCTGCTGTTGACTCCAAGAAGCGCAAGCGAGCAAAAGTCGAATCAAATATTCCTGTTTCTAACAAGTTTAGTGCACTTGATAGCTCCAACCCATTCAATGAAAACCCAGGGCCAGGCCCGGGCACTGACGACATTAACATAGAGGTGGATAACAATGGTGAAGACTCACACGATGCTGGTAAGAAGCAGCCACTTCCTCCGCCTATCATTATCCGCGACATTAAAGATTTTAATAAGATTGCCAATGCAATTCAACTTGACTGTGAAGACCAAATCACTTTCAAAGCGCGTGGTCACAGCACAAAGCTAACCACTCTCACAGCTCATGACTTCCGTACAGCCACGGCAATCTTAAAAAATAATAGCATTGAATATCACACCTTCACCCCCTTGGGGGAAAGGGCTTCAAAATGGGTCATAAGAGGCCTTGACAAATCAACCAACATTGATAGCATTAAAGCAGACCTAGACCGGTATGAAATTGAACATGAATCAATAACCCAGATGAAGAGCCAGCGGGGCCAGAAACCCCTGTTGCCTCTATTCATAGTAAAGGCAGATCCAACGGAGAACAGCAAAATCTCCCAGATCAAACGCCTATGTATGTCAGTAGTAACCATCGAAAAATTCAGACCACCATCTGGCCCTCCCCAATGCTACAACTGCCAAAAATTCGGGCATGTTGCCAGACATTGTGAGAGGAGAGCTAAATGTGTAAAATGCGGGGACGATCACTCAACCAAAGATTGTCGTAAAGAAAAGGATACACCCCTGCTTGCGCGAACTGTAAGGAGGCACATACGTCAAACTGGCGCGGCTGCCAGTCGTACATAGCTGCCAGAGATCGTATGAACGGTCAGCAAGGCAAACCAAAATATCAAGCCCAACCTAAACAAAAATACAAGGATGCCCCTGCTCCAGTTAGCAATGCTTGGCAGAGTAAGGGCAAACAAAAAGCCCCCCAATCAAAGTCTGTTGAGGACTTCCCTACTTTACCAAGGACTAAGAAGCAAGCTGCCTCGTCCCACTTTGTACCCAGTTCCTCCAACAATAACAAGTCAGGCAAGAGCCAGAGAGCTCAAAGTGACAATGATACTTCCTCATATGATTCGCAAAGCAGCGACAGTGATGACTCTTGCACTGACATAGATACTGAAACAGTTAAGAGTGTAAACATGACTAAAAACAACCACATTGGAAGCAAAAGTGCACATGCCCCCAAACCCAAAGCTGACCCCTCAAAGAAATCAGCCAAGTCAACCCCAAGGAAAGTAATGGACAACCTAGACCTTAAAGACGTAGTCGAGTGGGCTGAGCTGTTACTTGATGACCTGAACGCTGCTAAAAACGCAGAAGATAGGTTAAACACAATCATTTCCAGGGCTATGCCCCTATTTTTAGTAAAGTTTATGCGTTCCCAACATGGCAGCAAGCCATAAGCCGAACACAAGCCACAATATCAGATGCATGGCATGGAATGCCAACTCTATTAACGGGAAAAAGGATGAATTCGTAGAATTCTTATCCGAATATGACATTCAGGTAGCACTCTTGAGCGAAACCTTTTTAAAAAACGACCGAAATTTTAAAGTACACAACTTTAAAATATACAGAAATGACAGAGTAGGACCAGGCGGTGGTACCACTATATTAGTGAGAAACGACATAGTTCATCATTCCTACGACACTCCCGACCTGGTTTCTCTAGAGGCAACCATTGTAATGGTCCAGCTCAAGGATGAGCTAGTGAAAATTGTTTCTATCTATAAACCACCCAAAACTGTCCTAAACAGTGATGACATTGATAAGCTTTGCGGAGCAACCCAGACCACCATAATAGCTGGAGACTTAAATTGTAAGCACCGTTCCTGGAACTCCAGGCTAGCCAACAGAGATGGGCGAACCCTATACCGACATTGCATTAGCAGAGCCATTCAAGTCCTCGGGCCTGAAACCCCAACCCACTACCCAGATTCTGGTACACGCCCAGACGTCCTTGATATAGTTCTGGCAGCTAATCTAGTAAATTCAATTGACGTAGAGGCCAAGCAAGAGCTTGGCTCCGACCATAATCCTATAATCTTCAACTATGGGAACTCCCCGATTTCAGAACCTCTAACTACTAAAATAAACACACGACACACAGACTGGTCTTTGTTCGCTACATGCATTGAACAACAGCTTCCAAACGCTAACCCACCCTTGGCCTCTAAAGAGGATATTGAAAACTGTGTAGTAAAACTATCAGAATCCACCACTGCTGCCCTTATGGCCAGCACTCCCCCCCCCTCCCAAAAAGGGAGAATCAATATTTTTAAATTACCAACTCGGATTATCAAGGCAATCCAAAACAAAAATAGGATTCGCCGACTCTGGCAGAGGTTGAGATCCCCTAATATTAAAACACTTTTAAACACCCTGCAGTCTGACATCAAAACCATGATCTCTGAGCACAGAAATGAGCAGTGGGCTACCAGACTAGGTGAATTGAATGTGGATGATTGTTCCATATGGAGGATGACAAAGAGCCTTCTCCGAATCAGACAGGCAAATCCCCCCTTGCATGGAATGAACGGAATGGCGTACAGCGATATTGACAAGGCTAACGCCATGGCAGACACCTTAGAACTAGCCTTCCAACCTAACGATGACCCAAGTGACCTCGACCAGATCGAAATGGTTGAGGAAGCGGTCTTTACCATCATAAATGAAGCTGTGCCCCCGGAAGGGGAAAACATTAAACCCTGCTCTCCAGCAGAAGTCAAGGGCATTATTGCCAGCCTTAAAAACAAAAAAGCCCCAGGTGTAGATGGTATTCCTAATACAGCACTCAAACACCTCCCTAAAAAAGCCATAGTTTTCATTACCAACATGTTCAATGCTATGTTACGCCAAAATTACTTTGCCAATGATATGAAAAAGTCAAAGATAATTCTGTTTAGTAAACCGGGAAAGGACCCCACCTTCCCCCAAAACTACCGCCCAATCAGCCTGCTAACCGGCATTTCAAAAATATTCGAACGAATCATCCTAAACAGGATTAACAAGCACTTAAAAGATAAAAATATTATAATAAACGAACAGTTTGGGTTTCGAAAAGGCCACTCCACTACCCACCAGCTGGTGAGAGTAGTGGAGCACATCAGCGAAGGCTTCAATACCAATGGGGTCACTGCAATTGCCTTTCTCGACGTAGCCCAAGCGTTCGATCGGGTCTGGCATGATGGATTAATATACAAACTTCACCAAGCAGATCTCCCTCTGTATTTAACAAAAATCATCTACTCCTATCTGCAGGGTCGTACCTTTAAAGCATCAGTGGGACACGCAACTTCCATCACAAGGGAGATCCAGGCGGGTGTCCCGCAGGGCTCTATCCTGGGACCAGTGTTATTTACTATTTTTATCAATGACATGCCTAAAGTAGATGGGGTCCACTATGCCATCTATGCAGACGACACGGCAGTAATTGCTAGATCGTGGAATGCTTCTAGAGCCTTCGACCTTCTACAAAAAGCCAAAATGCCCTGGAATCATGGTTTGAGCTATGGCGAATTAAAGTAAACGTCACCAAAAGTGACTCTGTCCTATTTACAAGACGAAGATCAGCCAAGTATGTCGACCATGATAGTCTAGAATTATTTGGGGAGGATATCCCAACCAGCAAATATGCCAAGTATCTGGGGGTCATATTGGATGACAAGCTCACGTGGGGTAAACACATTGACAGCGTAGCCAGCAAGGCATCACAGAGGCTAGGGTTGCTGCATTGCCTACTAAAGGCAAAAAACGGTCTCTCAATTGCTAACTCAGTACTATTATATAAGTCATTAATCAGACCTATTCTTACATATGACGCACCTGTGTGGGCAACTGCATGTAAATCATCTATTGACAAGCTCCAGAGGGTTCAGAATCGCGCATTGCGAATGGCCACGGGCTCGCCCTGGTACGTTCGCAATGTGGACATTCACCAATGGGTAGGAGAAGTTTCTCTAAGGAAATTTATGTTAAAACTAACCACATCTTTTTATCACAAACTTGACCAGAGCGGAAATCCCCTCATTAGTGGTTTAGGCAATTACGACCCCAACCAGGCCTATAAGTACAAAAGGCCTAAAATGGCCCTTTCCTCACTAGATCAGTAAGCTGAACTCAAGAAGACTGATAGGCATTGCCTATTTGCGTTATGAATTATCCTTTTCAATCCTAATTCCTTCCAACGTTTATATGTCTTAATAATAAGTGACCAATGACCTTCCCATTATAATCATGACATCCCTTATCAAAACCATGACACAGCACTATGTGCTACAATCCTTTTTTTTTTCATCCCAACAAAGTAAAGACCAATAAAACATGAAACATACTTATACATCAGATGATCCTATAAAGAGCTCCAGCTCGTAGTGGGAACAAAGACGTAATAGCCCAAGGGCTATTTAGCAATAAGAAGAAGTTCGATTGCGATTTAAACCTACAATAAATAAAAATGTGATCGATAGCATTTGTTTAGATTTTTCATATGTACTTAACACATGGCCAGTGTTGGGGAAGGAACTTTTAAAAAGAACGCGTTCTCGTGAACGCCTTCTTTTTTTGTGAACTTTTCAGTGAACTTACTCTTTTTTAAATGAATGAACTTGAACTTTTAAAAGTTCTTTCCGAGAACGAACTTTTCAGTTTTAGAAAGTTCATTTGAAAGGTCTTTCCGTGCGTCGAGCAGCCGTTGACTTGCCGCCGTCGACGGTTTAAAACAATAACAAATCGTTGTTCCATCGTAGGCCTAAGTATCTGCCATAATTTTACAAGCTGGTCGACGAGAATGTAGTACAAATCATCAACACGATCAAAGACAGCTCAACACTTTCGTAAGACTCAAACTCGCGAGTAGTTTGGTACTCGAACACTTGTAATGTTTTTCCTCGTGTTTTTCTTCATTTTACGCCAGCCTTTAATAAAATAGTGATTTTTTTTACAGAAAAACGTTTAAAAGAACTTAGTTCATATTTTAGACGAACTTGAACTTTTCAAAATTTTAGGTTATAAAAGAACTTGAACTTTTTAAAAGTTCATTTTTTGAGCTGTGAACTGAACTTTTAAAAAGTTCATTTTAAAAAAGAACTGACCCAACACTGCACATGGCTCACTTACTCGTTTAACAACGACTTTGGCGTTTCCCTAGTTACTAGCATTCAAATACGGGACGAAGTGCGTAACCGACTTGCGTTTTCACTGCGATTTCACTGACCGTCATCAATCACAATAGCAAAATAACCTATATTGTATTTTTATTGATTAATGGATTGGGGTTGTGCATGTATTGATTGATCTAGGCTCTACTAATAGTTAATTAATATACCTCGTCGCAATAAATTACGTACATATTTGAGGTTATTATGTAGTTTGTTTACGTCGCTTGCAATCAGCTGGTAGCAGTGTTGGCGGCCATTGTCAAAGGCGAGTAACTTCGAGTTCCGACGTGGGTTGAAATACCAACTAGCGTTGCAACTCCGTGCGGTCACGACCGCGTTTTTCTATTTCCCAAATATGTTACCAAGTCAAAATATAGTGAGTGGCTTTGAAACCTGGTGTTTTTAGAAAATAAAAACTATTTTTTCAAATTTTCCGATCGGGCACACGGCTAATATCGGTACTTCAAAATAATTTCAAACTTCAATTCGCACAAGCACACCATTCAACGTAGTCAGTTGTGTTTTTGTGACATTCATTTTCAACTGGTTTTCTAGAGGCTGACTGAAAGAAAAATGAGTTTTGTAACAATTGTCTTTCCTGCGAATTTTTTCGTTTTGCGGCACAAATCGGTACAAAATATACCGGCCAAACTAACTCATCACTGGAGAAAGGGAGGAAAGAGGCTTAATCCCAATCTTTTCCCCTTAAACACATCAGTTCACTCCCATTTTACAAGGTCAAATGCTCAAATTCGTATCCCCACCCATAATCTGTCTTTATTCTCTAAAAGCCCGAAGTACTTGGCCCTAACCATCTTCAACAAGCTTCCCAACAACATTAAAACGTCTCCCTCCACGGCTTCCTTTAAAGCTGATTTGAAATCCTTCGTCACTTCCAAGAGCTGTCTACTCCCTCCAAGAACACCTCTCTCCCTAATCTGTTTATTCTTATTCTCTTTAATACCAAACATACACCTTGTCTTTCTTGTACACGCTGTGTGCTCTTATATACCATGTTGTGTATATATATTTTTTATTTTTATTTTACTGGTAGGCGTAGGCCTATCTACACCCCGCATGTAAATACCATTCATAATTCAACGTATTATAATATATTATCTATATTGTACATTTACTATGACAGCCAGCCTGATGGCTTAACCTCTTATCTTTGCACCGGTACTATCTGTTGTTCCTAACCCACTAGTATGTAAATATTTCATCACATAGGGCATATTTACTATATTCTATTTAGGCCTACTTGTATATTATACTTTCCTTCAATCCGATTGGAAGCTTATTTTTTGTCATCCCTTTCAAGAAGCTGTTTCTTACATGTCTACTCTTTGTCTGTGTGTGCTGGTACACAATTGTTATTAATCTTGTGCCAGGCCTTCCTAGTTTATTTTATTTTAAGTGTTGCCTACAGTGTACATATTTATTTTGTTCTATTCTATGTTCCATACTAAAGGCCTAGGCCTATACATAACATAATAATATACTGAACTTTCCTCTTACATACTACTTATAACTATGATATCTTTGTACTTATTAATAATTTGACGAAATCCATATTTGTACCTTGTATAAATCAACGGATTAATAAAAACTTGAACTTGAACTTGAACTTGAACTTGAACATATCAGAAGTGGGGATTATGGGACATATCGTATCGTTGGAAGTGTTTTGAAGGAAATTCGTTTTCCTAAATGAAAAATAAGAGCTTTGTGGACTTGTAAAACCAAATTTTCGCAATCTGCTGCAACCGGCATGTTCTTTAGTTTTGTTCTGTTTATCGCACATTATTTTTTAACTTCGACTTTGATCGATCCGCTCTGATCGAATCACCGAGCGCTAAAGCAACCGTGTAGGCCCCACACATTGTTATAAATCTTGTGTTTTTGTTTTTGTTTTGAAACGATTTGACATTGACATTTTCCCGTCGATTTTAAGTGCTAACACACATTCGCAGCGACTTTACATATGTAATTAATTGTTATTTTGTGTGCATCGATAATGGTTCATAACCAACTTTCGAAGAAGTGATTGAACATTGTGTTGTTTTTGGACAAAGTAAGTCATACGTAAACTTGACACACTACGCCTATCGAAATGCCTACCGGTACCACTAGACGTCGCGGACCCAGTGAGGAGTCAGAAATGTAAACGTTGACCGACGACAACCAGATCCTCCTACTAGTTCAACATCGAGTGCCAACAGTGACAGACCTTCGGAACTTCGCGTTGCGATGGACATCCTCATGGAAGAAAATCGTCGTCGTGATGCTGCATTCGCGAGCATGGTGGCAAGTATGAATGTAGGAGCGAATAATGCTTGTAGAATGCCAGATCTTTCTACCGCCATTACTATGTTTGATGGAGAATCTGGCAGGGGAGTGGTTGCGATCGCTAGAGGCTGTAAGTGCTTCAAACACGCGTTTTTTGACACGAACACTTCGACAACAAGAAAACGACACGAAGACACCGACATGGCTTGTCTATGGGCTTCGCATTTCACCGTAATATCATTCTTACTTTATTAGGCCTAAGTCGTGTACCCCGTTCTTTACACTGTACCATTTACTCATTGTAATTTACTTGTTTAATACATTACCTATTTGAAACCTATCGTCATTATTTACGTTATTTGATCCTGACCACCGACAACACCGAGGCCAAACCGTGGCTTAAAGGGGCTATTACCCCAAAAAACTATTTTTTTACCACTTAACTATACATAGATGGACTAATACTATACCAGTATGAATGTTTAAACAAAAAATTATATCTTGTAGGGCTAACTGTGATTTTACACGAAATTTTTAATTGTTTTGATCATGAAATTGGCCAAATTTGGCGTTTTGTGGAATTTCTGAAATTGGCTTTAACATGATTATTTTTTGCTCCACATAGATACTAGCAGGGGCGCCGATTATGTGGGTGCTCAGGGGCTGAAGCACCCCTCAGATTGTTTGGAGGGGTGCGCAGCACCCCTCCAAAAATCCTGACGAAATAAAAGTTAGGCCTATAACTATCTAAGTTTTGAGGTATTAAAAAAAAAGTTTCTATTTTTCACTTTTACACATGCCCTTCTCCACTTCCATATGCTCGAACCGGAATCCCCACCAAAAGAGTGGCCATGCTCGACACTCGACAGTGCTCGCGCTGAGAACTGATATGCTATGCTAGAGCTAGTCAAACGTCAAACTCACTTGAGTCATGCAGGAAGGCTCATGATTGTTGGACGCGATCGCGAACGTTATTGGATGAGCGAAGCGAAGACTTCAATTTCACTGACCCCTCAAAACATTTAGCTCCAATGTTTTTTTGTTTGTTTGTTTGTTTGTTTTTTGTTTGTTTTTCTGTCTGTTTGTTCGCACGATTCCGGGCAAACGGCATATGCGATCTTGATGAAAATTGGAGGGAACCTTTGAAATCTCTAAACTTAGACGTGCCACGTTTTTGGGTACAATCGAAGAAATATTTCTCATGAATATCGTACTTTTACGATTTTTTCGATTTTTAGTGTGATATTTTCGTGACATTTGGGCCAATTCTGACCAAACGGATGGGGCTACAACGTTCATATTTCACATGGACATTAAGGTAATGGTGATGTAGTACCTTTTGAAAGAAAAAGTTGAAAAAGTTACACAGAATCCATAGAAATAAAGGTTTTAATATGATTTTTTGTGGTTTATAATAACAATAAACAAGTAACAATAGAAACTTGACAACAATCACCTACAATGTATTCAAAAAGCATTTGCAAAGGAAAAGTGGTCCTACGCAAACTAAAAACTTACAAAAAAGCTCATCCATCAACGAGGCGGGACTTAAGCGTTTTCCTAGTGATATGCATATTCGATGGTTGTAACATGGTCTATCTCGCACTTCCATATTTTTTTTACGGTTTTCTAGTTTTTACTGTAAAAAATTGAATTATTTTGGTAACATGATGATCTATCTCGTTAGTGTTCCAATTCTCTTGTTGGTAGTTTTCTAGTTTTTGCGGTACATAAAACTACAGTATTTCGATATTGCATCCAGCCCCCTATTTTTGTCTAAAACGCACTAAACGCACTCTAAAAACGTGATTTTCAAAATTTTCGCCTGCGGCGCTATGTTGGGGGGCTCCGCCCCCAAACCCCCCGTGCTTGGTCCCTTCTCCACGAAGTTGAGCACCCCTCGGAATTTTCAAAATCCGGCGCCCCTGGATACTACACTAGCATCTTACCAATCTAAAATGGCCCGTTGTAACATCGTGTCTTCAAACTGTGTACAAATATACACTCAAACTGCAGTCACGCAAAAATGCATCCCAAAATCACACCCTTTTTTGGTAATCAGCATATTTTGACCGAACAACTTGCCTAAATTACAAAACAAAATATAGCGGATTTACAGAAAAGGCTGCCGAGTACGTCAATAATGGCCAATTTTTTTTTTTGGATCAAAATCCTCCAAGGTCACGGGGCATGAAGATCGTCCCCATGTTCTTTCTTATGGGAGATTTTTGCCGATGGGACCTAGCTAAAAATTACAGAGTTTGACATTTTTATTTCGGGTCAAGGTGGACCCAATAATTTTTCTGTTAATTTCTAAATTCATAACTTGTTTGGCTGAATGAAATATATTTTTTTGAGTTTAGCGGGTGAATACCCCTTTAAGCACAATTCCTTGCCAAACGAACTCATCACCGGAGAAAGGAAGGTAAGATTACACAACTTAACGGCTTTTGTGTACATTTGGAAAAATTATCTTTGCGTGTGCAAATGCATTAATAATTAAATATCAAATAAAATACTTAATTGCCATCACATTTCAATATTTTTTGGGCCAAAACCACATAGCTGTATGCAAAAAGTTTTGCGATATTTTGCAGCGTTCTCGAGATATCGTTAAAAACGTAATTTCGCGTGGTTTTAAAATTAGTGGTAGTCTTTACCCTTGAAAGTTTCTTATAAACGGCTGTCTGTATTTTCAAAACGTCATCTAACATAAAATAATTAATGACATTCTACTAGGCCATTAGGGGCCTATACGTGAAACGTTTTTACAGTCTCGTTAATGGATAGCTAACACGTACATTGAGTAATATTTTCCTGTGCTTTTTTATTTCGTTTCGCATTGTCATTGTTGGATGAGCGTAGCGAAGATTCCATTTCACAACACTGGAGAAAAAAATCCGGAATGTTTTTTTTATTTCTTTCTTTTTTTGTATTTTTGTGTTTGTTAACACGATTCCGGCTAAACCAATAATCCAATTGTGATGACATTTTGTGGAGGCCTTTGAAATCTCTGAACTTAGAACTGCTACATTTTTGAGCGCAATCGAAAAATTATTTCATATAAAAATCGCAATTTTACGATTTTTTTGGGATTTTAAAAATATTTCTTCGTTCTTATAACACCTACATGCTTTATTCGATTGTAATGATTTTTTCACAGAACCATTATTTTATGAATTTATATGTTCGCGTGAAATTTGAGCGTAATCGAAAAATTATTTCTCGTGAAAATCGCAATTTTACGATTTTTTTTTATATTTTAAAAATATCTTCGAATTATAACACCTACATGCTTTATCCGATTGAAATGATTTTTACACAGAACCTTAATTTTATGAATTAATATATTTGAGTGAAATTTGAGCGTAATCGTAAAATTATTTCTCATTATAATCGCAATTTTATGATTTTTTTCGATTTTTAAAATTTCTTCGACTTATAACACCTGCATGCTTTATTTGATTGTAATGATTTTTTCAGAGAACGTTAATTTTATGAATTAATATATTCGTGTGAAATTTGAGCGTAATCGAAAAATTATTTCTCATGAACATCGCAATTTTACGCTTTTTTCGTTTAAAAAAATTACGCTCATCCAACAACGCGCCTGAAAAAGCGTTTACGAAGCTTCCTAGTTAACAAAGAATTATTTTTAAAACGAGTTTTAAGTTGTATTAGCCTAATCTCTATGGTTATACCAACCAAACCAACCATTCAATGCTGCGAACAAATTGAAAATTTCCAACAGGTATATTTAGTGAACAATGTTTGGTTTTGCTTTTGCTTTGCACCATAATCGTACGCGAATTATTATTTCCGCACTGTACCGGTATGAATCGTAAAACACAACAGTACTCCCCTTTCTTTGATTGTATTTTTCTTTTGTCCCTGAATTCAAGGAAGGTTGACAAAAAAGTTAAACCATATAAACGGGACTTCCTTTTTTATATCAGTACATTTTGAGATTGTTCGGGGAATTATTAAATCATCAATTTTAATAACTAAGAAGCTTCGCAAACACTTTTTCAGGCGCGTTGTTGGATGAGCGTAATTTTTTAAACGAAAAAAGCGTAAAATTTCGATTTTCACGAGAAATTATTTTTCGATTGCGCTCAAATTTCACAGGAATATATAAATTCATAAAATTAAGGTTCTTTGAAAAAATCATTACAATCGGATAAAGCATGTAGGTGTTATAAGGCGAAGAATGTTTTTAAAAAAAAGAAAAAATCGTAAAATTTCGATTTTAATGAGAAATAATTTTTCGATTGCGCTCAAAAACGTGGCAGTTTTAAGTTCAGAGATTTCGAAGGCCTCCAGAAAATTTCATCGCAATTGGAGTATCGGTTTAGCCGGAATCGTGTTAACAAACAGAAAAAAAAATACAAACAGAAAAAACAAGAAAAACGAAAAAAATCGTAAAATTGTGATCTTCATGAGAAATAATTTTTCGATTACGCTCAAAAACGTGTCAGTTCTAAGTCCAGAGATTTTGAAGGCCACCAGAAAAATTCATCGAAATTGGAGTATTGGTTTAGCCAGAATCTTGTTAACAAACACACAAAAATACAAACAGAAAAAACCAAGAAAATCGAAAAAATCGTAAAATTGCGATTTAAATGAGAAATTAGTTTTCGATTGCACTAAAAAAAGTGGCAGTTCTAAATTCAGAGAATTCGAAGGCCTCCAGAAAATTTCATCGCAATTGGAGTATCGGTTTAGGGTTAAGCCGGAATCGTGTTAACAGACAGACAAAAATACAAAAAGAAAGAAAAAACATTCCGGATTTTTTCTCCAGTGTAGTGAAATAAAATCTTCGCTTCGCTCATCCAAATACACACTTTAAACATATCGTGGATGAAAAAGATTATAACATTTTAAACGGATGACTCGACTTCTATATAATTAAACGAGGGAGCGGAGCGACTGAGTGTCTCCATTCAACTCAAACGGCTCTCATTCTGTGATTCTGTCTGTCTGTACGTCGAAAATCAGCCGAACCGCTGAACAGATTGCGCTGAAATTTTAAACAGACATCCGGCACGAGTTTTCTGAGAACTGTTAACAAAATCAGCTAGATCCATTACGATTTAATCCCTGATTTTTTTAAATATCGATACCATTTGTTTAGTAGCAGCTAGCGGGACGAAACTCTACGTGTCTGCCATGGCATAGTGGTAAGCATAGAGCCTACCGCACGGAGGGTTGGGGTTCGATTCCCGTTAGTTTTGAACTTTTTTATATTTTTACACCTACATATTATTTTTGAGGGACGTGAAATGGGAAATAAAAATTAGGTGATTTTGTTTTATCTTGGAAATTTGTTAATGTTTCACTCTAATACGTTTTGAACACGATTCGCAAATTGAATGTTCAATTTAAACTAGGAAAACGCCAAAGTCAATGTTAAACGAGTGTGTGAGCCAAGTGTTACCTTGAAAAAGAAAAAAAAAACTTAAGAGTACCTGGGAACATCGCCTTTTCTCCCATATACCTAAGGCTGGATCTAGCCCAGTATGGGGAATGATACCGGGTACTATACACATGTTTCACTCACTCGTTTAACAACGACTTTGGCGTTTCCCTAGTTTAAACGAGGGAGCGGAGCGACTGAGTGTCTCCATTCAACTTAAACGGCTCTCATTCTGTGATTCTGTCTGTCTGTACGTCGAAAATCAGCCGAACCGCTGAACAGATTGCGCTGAAATTTTAAACAGACATCCGGTACGAGTTTACTAAGAACTGTTAACAAAATCAGCTTAATCCATTGCGATTTAAGCCTACAATAAATTAAAATGTGATTTTCAATGATATCAATGGCATTTGTTTCGTAGCAGTTAGCGGGACGAGGTTGACGTGGCCTGCATGGCCTATAGTGGTAACCATTTAGCCTACCGCACGGATGGATGGGGTTCTTATATTTTTACACCCACATATTATTTTTGAGGGGTGTTAAATGGGAAATAAAAATTAGGTGATTTTGTTTTATCTTGGAAATTTGTTAATTGAATGTTCAATTTAAATAATTATTGTGGCAAGCAGAGTGAGTTCCTGTAAGGTGACCAGACGGTCCGGTTTTAGAAGTCAAAACACTTGGCTAACTCACTCGTTTAACAACGACTTTGGCGTTTCCCTAGTTAAACGAGGGAGCGGAGCGACCGAGTGTCTCCATTCAACTAGAACGGTTCTCATTCTGTGATTCTGTCTGTCTGTCTGTACGTCGAAAATCAGCCGAACCGCTAAACAGATTGGGCTGAAATTTTAAACAGACATCCGGTACGAAATTATTGAGAACTGCTAACAAAATCAACTACATCCATTGCGATTTAATCCTACAATAAATAAAAATGTGATTTTTAAAATATCGATAGCATTTGTTTAGTAGCAGCTATCGGGACCACATCTACGTGGCTTGCATGGCCTATTGGTAAGCATTTAGCCTACCACACGGAGGGTTTGAGGTTCGATACCCGTTAGCTCGAACTTTTTTTATATTTTTACACCCACATATTATTTTTGAGGGGTGTTAAATGGGAAATAAAACTTAGGTGATTTTGTTTTATCTTGGAAATTTGTTAATGTTTCACGCTAATACGTTTTGAACACGATTCGCATTTCAAATGTTCAATTTAAATATCTAGGGAAACGCCAAAGTCGTTGTTAAACGAGTGAGTGAGCCATGTGTTGAGTACCCGGTATCATTCCTCATACTGGGCTAGATCCTTAGGTATAGGGGAGGAAAGGGGATGTTCCCAGGTACTCAACACTTGGCTCACTCACTCACTCACTCGTTTAACAACGACTTTGGCGTTTCCCTAGTTATTAAACGAGGGAGCGGAGCGACTGAGTGTCTCCATTCAACTCAAACGGCTCTCATTCTGTGATTCTGTCTGTCTGTACGTCGAAAATCAGCCGAACCGCTGAACAGATTGCGCTGAAATTTTTAACAGACATCCGGTACGAGTTTACTGAGAACTATTAACAAAATCAGCTAGATCCATTGCGATTTAAAGTTAACAATAAATAAAAATGTGATTTTTAATAATATCAATGGCATTTGTTTGATAGCAGTTAGCGGGACGAGGTTGACGTGGCCTGCATGGCCTAGTGGTAACCATTTAGCCTACCGCACGGATGGATGGGGTTTGATACCCACCAGTTCTAACTTTTTTATATTTTAACACCCACATATTATTTTTGAGGGGTGTTAAATGGGGAATAAAAATTAGGTGATTTTGTTTTACCATGGAAATTTGTAAATGTTTCACGCTAATACGTTTGAATACGATTCGCATTTTGAATGTTCAATTTAAATAATTATTGTGGCAAGCAGAGTGAGTTCCTGTAAGGTGTCAAAACACTTGGCTAACTCACTCGTTTAACAACGACTTTGGCGTTTCCCTAGTTAAACGAGGGAGCGGAGCGACCGAGTGTTCTCCATTCAACTCGAACGGCTCTCATTCTGTGATTCTGTCTGTCTGTACGTCGAAAATCAGCCGAACCGCTGAACAGATTGGGCTGAAATTTTAAACAGACATCCGGTACGAGTTTACTGAGAACTGCTAACAAAATCAGCTAGATCCATTGCGATTTAATCTCAAAATAAATAAAAATGTGATTTTTTAAATATCGATAGCATTTGTTTAGTAGCAGCTAGCGAGACGATAACTTCGTGGCTTGCATGGCCTATTGGTAAGCATTTAGCCTACCGCACGGAGGGTTGGGGTTCGATACCCGTTCGCTCGAACTTTTTATATATTTACACATACATATAATTTGTGAGGGGTGTTAAATGGGAAATAAAAATTCGGTGATTTTGTTTTATCTTGGAAATTTGTTAATGTTTCACGCTGATACGTTTTGAACATGATTCGCATTTTAAATGTTCAATTTAAATAACTAGGGAAACGCCCAAGTCGTTGTTAAACGAGTGAGTGAGCCATGTGTTGAGTACCCGGTATCATTCCTCATACTGGGCTAGATCCTTAGGTGTAGGGGAGGAAAGGGGATGTTTTAGGGTACTCAACACTTGGCTCACTCACTCACTCGTTTAACAACGACTTTGGCGTTTCCCTAGTTAAACGAGGGAGCGGAGCGACCGAGTGTCTCCATTCAACTCAAACGGCTCTCATTCTGTGATTCTGTCTGTCTGTCTGTACGTCGAAAATCAGCCGAACCGCTGAACAGATTAAGCTGAAATTTTAAACAGACATCCGGTACGAGTATACTGAGAACTGTTAACAAAATCAGCTTGATCCATTGCGATTTAAGCCTACAATAAATAAAAATGTGATTTTTTTAATTATCGATAGCATTTGTTTAGTAGCAGCTAGCGGAACGTGATTTGCGTGGCTTACATGGCACAGTGGTAAGCATTTAGCCTACTGCACGGAGGGTTGGGGTTCGATTCGCGTTAGTTCGAACTTTTTTATATTTTTACATCCACATATTATTTTTGAGGGGTGTTAAATGGGAAATAAAAATTAGGTGATTTTGTTTCATCTTGAAAATTTGTTAATGTTTTACGCTGATACGTTTTGAACACGATTCGCATTTTAAATGTTCAATTTAAATAACTAGGGAAACGCCAAAGTCGTTGTTAAACGAGTGAGTGAACCATGTGTTGAGTACTCGGTATCAATCCCCATACTGGGCTCGGTCCAGTTTTAGGTATAGGGGTTCTCAACACTTGGCTCACTCACTCACTCGTTTAACAACGACTTTGGCGTTTCCCTAGTTAAACGACGGAGCAAAGCGACTGAGTGTCTCCAACTCAAACGGCTCTCATTCAGTGATTCTGTGTGTGGGTCTGTATGTACGTCGAAAATCAGCCGAATCGCTGAACAGATTGCGCTGAAATTTTTAACAGAAACCCGGTACGAGTTTACTGAGAATTGCCAACAAAATCAGCTAGATCCATTGCGATTTAAACCTACAAGAAATAAAAATGTGAATTTTAATAATATCAATGGCATTTTTATTCGTAGCAGTTAGCGGGACAAGGTTGACGTGGCCTGCATGGCCTAGTGGTAACCATTTAGCCTACCGCACGGATGGATGGGGTTCGATACCCGTCAGATCTAACTTTTTTATATTTTTTCACCCACATATTATTTTTGAGGGGTGTTTAAATGGGAAAATAAAAATTAGGTGATTTTGTTTTATCTTGGAAATTTGTTAATGTTTCACGCTAATACGTTTTGAATACGATTCACATTTTGAATGTTCAATTTAAATAATTATTGTGGCAAGCAGAGTGAGTTCCTGTAAGGTGACCAGACGGTCCGGTTTTAGAAGTCAAAACACTCGGCTAACTCACTCGTTTTACAACGACTTTGGCGTTTCCCTAGTGTAATTAAACGAGGGAGCGGAGCGACCGAGTGTCTCCATTCAACTCGAACGGTTCTCATTCTGTGATTCTGTCTGTCTATCTGTCTGTCTGTCTGTACGTCGAAAATCAGCCGAACCGCTGAACAGTTTGGGCTGAAATTTTAAACAGACATCCGGTACGAAATTATTGAGAACTGCTAACAAAATCAACTAGATCCGTTGCGATTTATCCTACAATTAATAAAAATGTGATTTTTTAAAATATCGATAGCATTTGTTTAGTAGCAGCTATCGGGACCACATCTACGTGGCTTGCATGGCCTATTGGTAAGCATTTAGCCTACCACACGGAGGGTTGAGGATCGATACCCGTTAGCTCGAACTTTTTCATATTTTTACACCCACATATTATTTTTTAGGGGTGTTAAATGGGAATAAAACTTAGGTGATTTTGTTTCATCTTGGAATTTTTTTAATGTTTTACGCTAATACGTTTTGAACACAATTCGCATTTTAAACGTTCAATTTAAATGTTTAGGGAAACGCCAAAGTCGTTGCTAAACGAGTGAGTGAGCCATGTGTTGAGTACCCGGTATCATTCCTCATACTGGGCTAGATCCTTAGGTATAGGGGAGGAAAGGGGATGTTCCCGGGTACTCAACACTTGGCTCACTCACTCACTCGTTTAACAACGACTTTGGCGTTTCCCTAGTAATTTATTAGTGTATAAATGACACGTAAGATTTAGAGTTTTATATGTTGTCTCTCGATGAAGTTACTGTGACTGATTGTGAACATAAAATTTATCCTCTATACTATAACCTCTGTTCCTGTTTATTTAACTCTGCGTACAGCTGGTGTTTGGAGTGACTGAGTGACTGGGTCGAGAGCTTCTCAGAGCCGTGGTGCGAATATATAGTTCGTAAAGGTTGAGATTCTTGGTTCGATCACCAGTGGGGGAAAATGTTTTCAACAACTGCCATAATTATACTAAGGAGAATGTGGATGTTGACACGGATAAATTGATGGTCTTGTTCTCTTGATCGCTTATATGAACGTAATAGATAACTCGAGGATAATTTGAACTTATTATTTCTAAAACGTAAAGCTCATATTTGTGTATTTAAAAATACTAGGAAAACGCTCAAGTCCCGCCGCGTTGTTGGATGAGCGTAATTGGTGCATTGAGCTGCCATGTGTTATGCAGATTTTCTGTTGTTCTGTGAAAAAATTATTACAAAGTCGAAGATTTTTTTTTTAATTAAATGAAATTAAATAAAAAATTAACTTTATATTTTTATTAATTTAAAAAAAATAAAAAATCGTAAAATTGCGATTTTCATAAGAAATAATTATTCGAATGCGCTCAAATTTTACACGAATATATTAATTCATAAAATTAAGGTTCTGTGAAAAAATCAATAAAATCGGGTTAAGCATGTAGGTGTTATAAGTCGAAGAATTTTTTTAAAAATCGAAAAAAATTGTAAAATTGTGGTTTTCATGAAAAATAATTTTCCGATTGCGCTCAAAAGATCAAACAGGTTCGAGTTTATCGCGGCAAGGTAGAGGACAGGGGAACGTCTGTGACGTATGCCTCAGTGTGAGTCAGACTAGACGGGCTAGGACTACGTGCCTGGTGTCAGTCAGTCAGTCAGTGAAGTGAGTGAGTGAGTGAAACATGTCCGCTAGTGCGCGCAGTGAGCAGTGGTCTAGTGGGGAAAGTAGCATTGCACCGCTGGAGAGTTCTAAATGTAAGTAGAGCATTGTTTAAAAACGTCAGAGTTTTACATTTCTGTTGGAAATATCTTATTGTTTTGATTTTTTGTTATGCAAGACGGTGATGCTAAATTAGGGAACTCCTTCGGTTAGGGGGGTCCATAAGCTTTTACAATGTTTTGTGGGGGATCGTAGGTTAGGGAGAGGGGGGGGGGGGCGAAGCGCGTATGTTTTACAATATGTAGGCCCTACGGTACTTCTGTACTTGGCGGGTCCCAACTGTTATACACTAACGGAAAGGATTTCGGGTGCGCTCTTTTCGAAAATATCCTAGAACTAGCGCGGCGCACTGTAGCCAGCGGAAAGTTCGGGCTAACCTAATTTAACGGAAAGGATTTCGGGTGCGTATGTTTTCATTGAAAAATAATGTTGGGACCCGCCAAGTACAGAAGTGCCGGGCCTACTTGGTATTATATTTCATTTAACACCAACGCGCTTCATGCAAAACATCGCATAAAGCATTTGGACCCCCCCCCCCCCCCAACCGAAGGAGTACCAAATTTAGACGCTTCCAGAATGTCTGAATGAATCATTTCAGACGAACTTTAGTTAAAATAGCTTGAAATGTAAATGTGTGCATTGTTATTACAGCCGTCGTTTGTAGTTTTGATAGAGAAAAAACGAGCTTTACTAGTACCTAGAATGTGTTTTACAAATCCAAAATGCAGTCGGCAAAAATTAACATTGTAATCGCATGGCCGTGATTATCATTGCAGTTTCCGCAGACTATTTGTTTTATGCTTAGCACTCTGATGGTAGCTACAACAGCGAAATTGTATTTTCAACACCTTGAGATCACGTGTGATTTTCCATAAGAAAACTCTCTTGTAGCAATGGGCGAGGAAAAGTCATTTAGAAGTAACTGCTGGAATGCGTGTACAAAGTAGCATTTCGATAGCCGCTAAAAGTGTAGGTTTTTATATATTTTCCCTATGTGTTATCATGAAGGCGTCATATAACATTAACGTTTGTAATAGAAAGCGTATTGTTTTACTGCATTCTAATTACCTGTTGTCTTGAATCTGCCAAATTTGGCTTCGATTTACACTGACCGGAACTTCTTCAGTTCATGGTCCCCAAAAGACAACAACTTGTTTTTTAATGCGTTTAAGTTTACTTCATTATACATACAAAACCTTTAACGTTGGTATTTTTCGCGAAACTCCTTTTCGGTTGAAAGTTCTTTATATTTTGAAATTGAATGTTGGTTTTTCACGTCAAAAACAAGTTGTTGTTTTTTGGGGCCCATGAACCGAAGAAGTTCCCACTGACCACTCATAACAAAATAATTTGGTCTACTTCATGAACTTCTAACCATCTACAAATAGTTTGGTCTACTAAATGAACGTCTACCCACCAAGAAGGCTAGAATTTCAAGCTTGAAACTGAAATCTTCGCCGCACGTGTGTAAACTTTCTTGTAATAGGTCACGTTATCATGTTCAACTATCTATTGATTCAGTACGGCAAGGTAATCTCGTAGCTCAAACTAAATTCTACGGACGTGGTATTGCAATAAAATACAGAGTGTATATTCTTACGTTCGAACGTAAGAGTGGCAAAAAATTATTCCCACGTTCAACCAGTTCACTAGTTATGTTTATAGGCGACCTTCGATCACAGTGCGCTGTGGCATGATGGTAGAGGGTTTGATTCCTGTGTGAGGGTTCATTGGTTCAAATCCCCGTCGAGGTGGGTTTTTTCATTCTATTATTTGTTTTTGAACTCCTTTTCGGTTGAAAGTCCTTTATATTTTAAATAGAAACGTTAAAAGGTTAGGATTTTCTGTTTGTTTTTATAGGATAAATCCGCACCGAACGTAAGAACACAATTCCTACTATTGTTTATCACGTGATAAAACGACCAATCACAGCACTGAACGTAAGAATTATTTGCAGTACATTTTACGTTCGAACGTAAGATTATACAAGCGATATCACACTTAACTCTCTTCAATGCAATAGTTTGTATTATAATTAATTAAAGCAACCCTTGTTCAATCGCCGCGAACAACTCGCATTTGTATTTATTTCTTAATTTCTAGATTGTATTTAATATTAACAGTAATACTAATTGATAATTTAAGAGATGTACATTAAAAATATTTAATTGGTCCATTTTGCCGCGTCGATTATTTAGTAACTTTTGACGGTTCAGCCCAAACTGTGTGGGATATGCTTAGAAGAAGCAAGTAACAAAAATAGGATAATTATATTATATATTACAGGTTTGCGTGGAAAAAGGCCTAAAACTTTCTCAAATTGTAAATATATGTGTAATTAATCTTTCTGCATTAATTTTTATGTAGCGCACTACTAACTACGCCGGAACTTCTTTGGTTGGGGGGTCCAAATTAAAATCATCATGTTTTTCACTACCTTAAATACTCCAAAATACAAAACAAAAATACCTACAAAACCTTTAACGTGTCTATTTAAAATATAATCAGATGATGAAACTTCAATAATCTGACTGACAATACCATTCTTTACCAATCTACTAGAACTATAGCGTGGTCGGCGGGATAAAGCTTATTCCTATCCTTACGACTTACGACCCATGACCATATGACTCGTTTGTTGCCATCATTGGCATATAATTATCAATGTACAACAATATAGGCCCTACCTAACCTTGTCACTCACGTATTACAAATTAGTGCTGCATACAATACACGTTTGGATTAATTAATGATGTTTAACTTTGATTAACAATGGTCAACAGGACAAAACAACAATCTAAATCTTCCAAACAATAAAATACGACCTGTTATATACTTCTCAGACATCAAGAGTGGCCAATAATAAATGTCGTGCTCGACCTAAATGGCCCCTCTAGTACAAAGGGTGCGTATCAAGCCACATGCTAAAGTGCAAATTGTCCGGTCGTGGTCGCATTCATTCACCCCAGATCGCGTGACAAACCTCCACCTGACAGCCTGGCTATTATTAATGAAATAATTATTATGCACAACGACGTTTGATATCAAAAGAGGGAAAATGTGTTTTTATTCCTGGCTTACTTTACTTTTACTAAGTGTAGAATGTGGGCGTAGGCTGGGTGGTTCACCGCATAAACAACCTATACGTTGCCCGCGACGATATGTAGTTGACGCGTCATTGAGTAGGTAGGCTGTACAATACAAGCTTGTGTTTACGCTCGTTCATATTTACCACTTTGCTTGTTTACTAAATGACATTGGAAAATAATGGCCTTAAATAATTCAAATCTGTGAAGTAAATCGATTGTACCTGCCCTTCCAAGACTCGACAGTATTTAGTTATCTCGCTGGTTGGATGGTAATAAAATATACGGTTCAGATGATAACTTTAGCACGACATACAAGATAAGTACACATATTTTTCAATTGTTGTTTATTTGTTGTATCTCGACAAAAGCTCTTAAAAGATCATTCGACGAATGTCGTCAGCTCTCTTTGGTTGCTAAGAAGGGTCTACGACATTGGAGGTAGGGTACTCTAGGCCCAGAATCCAGATGGGTTGCAGAACTATGGCGTAGTTTGACTTTTTGAAAATTTTAATTTAATTTAAATATTTTAATAAGTTAAACAGAGAATCTTAAGTCCCAACCGATAATTCATGATTCCTTTGGAATGTCAGAACCAGCTATTTCACAATCAATGCCCAAAATGTTATTTTATGTGTCTTCAAAATGGCTGTCAAGAATTTTAAGTGATCGAAGTTTATTTTGTATCTGAATATTGCCGACCGATAATAAGTAATCAATTCGTCGCCAAATCTATGTAAACATAGTATATTGAAGTGTCGAGAGTGTTTTTGTAGACTTGTTGACTGCACCTTCTCGTGTGATTGTTGCCGACATGCGAGACGTAGAGCCCGGCTATCGTGATCACTGATCATATGGTTGTACTTTGACAAGAAATAACATTAGGGAATAACGCCATGAGTGCGTAACCTTGCAAGCTGTTCAACGCTTTAAACGCTCCCACGTGTCGCGCTGTCGCCCCTCTTACCCCGCGTTATCACCTTACACACAGTTTTTTTTTTTACAGATTTCGAAGGCCTCCAGAAAATTTCATCGCAATTGTAGTATCGGTTTAGCCGGAATCGTGCTAACAAACACACAAAAATACATACAGAAAAAAAAGAAAGAAAAAAAACATTCCGGATTTTTTTCTCCAGTGTAGTGAAATGGAATCTTCGCTTCGCTCGCTACGCTCATCCAAATATGCTTATAAGTAGGCCTACTAGATCTCGTTATTTAATAATTTACGAAGGCCTCTATCCAATTTGCTTTTATTTTGACAGACCATAAGTCATGATTGCCAGTGGCTGGAGTCAAACTTGCAATCTACCATCTACTTACTCCAAACGAAAATGTTAAAATCACAGTGAAAGCTTGTTACCCACTTGTTTATTTACAATGCTGTATTCGCCACAAGTTTGCTGTTAGAGCACAGTTATTGAATAATATGTATACTCATTTTCTGTAAGTAATCCAGTGTAAACCAATTTCCTTCTGTGAATTCCAGACCACCAATAATTTAAAGTCTTTCTTGCTTGGTGAGGCAAACTCTGGTTAGCAGTACCGATAGTGTTGGCTCGGGCGCCAAGCGCTCGACTCTGATTCGGGAGGTCCCGGGTTCGAATCCCGTCGAGACCGGCAATCCTGACTGAAGGTTTATTCCGAGGTTTTCCTCAGTCGTTAAGGCGAATGCAAGGGATTGAGTCCTCTTAAATAGCCCTCGGACATCCCTTCACATATTTCCTATCCGCACATAGGCTACCTAGTTTACCTGAAGAGGGGCTAATTGCACCCTATAACAGGTTTCCCACGATAAAAATTTGTATAAAAAAAATTATATAACAGTACTTATATGTAAATTATCAAAAAGACCAACATACTTAAAAGCCACAATTTATCTGTATGTTATTCTGTAAACTTCCTACTTTTCTCATATAATTATTACAAACATTACGTTATACTTATATTTTATTGACATTCGTTATTTAATGTACGACTTATTTCGTCTGACATTGTAAATATAGTAGCTTTTTAGGAGATTTGCAACACCGGACAAAATAAATTTTGCTGTGAAAGCTATAACAGTAAATTAATTTCCTATATACTGTAACTAATCTCACACACAAAAAAAAAAATACTTAACTACAATGCAAGTCTCATTACAGCCATACTTCAAAATAATTTATATCTAAAAGTGGCAATGTAATGTACCCGTGTAAATACACCATGCAATTTATTATACCACTCCCTAAAAACTTTTACTATTTTGAAAGCTTGCCAATTATATACCTTTCCAACATTTACATTTATCAAAAGTTGAAATTGTATTTACACAATTAGACCACAAATGTATTTGCACCACTTCCATAGAAAAGTTCTGTAATACATTTTAGTTGGCGGACATGCCATTCATTAATCTAGCTAACAGCGTTTCTGTGATTTCCTTCAAACTACTCAACACATGTTAACACCTGATTGACCATGTTCCTAGAAATGGTTGCTGCACTAAAACTCAGTGTAGTTGCAATCATGTCAATGTATTGTGATATATTGTCAGTTGCTCTATTAATTTGCGTTGTCGTATTTGTTGGCGGTCTTCCTTTAGGCTTATAATGATTCATATCTCTCATTCTGCAATAGGCCAACCTCTTAACTATCTTGTTAAATTCTTATCCACATTTACTGACATATCACTGAAACTTCTGATCTGTAACTCTCTTAAAAACTTTTTTTTTTTTTATCCAACACCAGAAACATGACATTGTTATGAACATTGTTCTCCGCAGAGCGGGTAAAGGTGACAATGCAAGATCGTTTTTCAATCGAGGGCACACTTTGGCAATCTGCTTCACCCCCTTTGCCAACAGCACATGGTGTTCCCAAGTGGTCACCCACTCAAGTACCGACCACGCCTGATGTTGCTTAACTTCGATGATCTATCGAGAACCGGTGTATTCAACATGGCAAGGCCGTAGGCACAAACTGCAAACAATTTATTTGATTTAAGTAGTATTACGGTATCACAATTCAGAATAATAGAACCATTGTTATTTAGACTACTTTGTACATAGCAATCGATCAATAGTTTAATACACATAGTCTTTAAATTTACTACAAATGAATAAATTATCTTTCGACCATAGAACGATAATAGTTGATCAAACGAAGTTGGAATTGTTCCAATAGCACATCTAGATTGTCTAATGTAATAGACGTTGCAACACTTTCAATAACACCTTAAAAAATGTTGCCACTTATTTGTGGAGTTATTGCCACCTCATCTTTATCCATATCCATATCAAAGTGTGCGTCGAAACACATATTGTAGGAATCCGAAGAATCCGAATACTGAAAATAATGTTGGTTCTTTAGTGACATAGCTGCATTAACACCTCTAAGCTAAGATGCAACATCACCTCCCAGATGGGATGGCCAATCACTACTATTAAGTTACAATATGCATGCATTGAATTATTCTACTCATAAGATGTGGTAAATGCAGACACTGCACATCGAGCTCTTGTCACTAGACACTCATGAGGATTGCACGGTACGTAAGGTTTCTACTCAAAGCCTAAATGTAATGTTTCTTTTTCTATATAAATTTGAATGTTTTAGGACTACCTACAACACTAAACAGTTTGATCATGATGAATTAATAGAACAAATAATATAATCACAAATACAAACACAAATAGTAATTATAAATTAATAGCATTGTCTACAGTTGATGTTAATACAAAAGGGGAATGTTATATGCTTCATAAAGTATTATGTACTGTATTTAAATTTATATTAAGCAACCCTTCTGGGGGCAATGGCATGCACCTCTTCAGGTGTCTACCAGTTAGGGCCTAAGGTGTTTGGGAGTAATATTAATTATAAAGGGAATGATGAAAGTCTGTTGGAAAGGAATCAATCCTTTGCATTCACATGAATTAAACCTTGAAAACCTTTTCGGTCAGGATTGCCGATGGGGGCTGTCGAGCCAGGGATCTCGTGCGTTACGCTTGAGCTTACATCTGTCAGTGTATCATGCATGACAAATTAACTTAAAATATTTTAAATTTTACCACTGAAGTAAATTAAACCGCCGTTTCAATACTCTCCTGTCGATACCCATATCAATAGCGTTGGTAAGACTTCATTTTTAATTAATTTACTATTAATTGGGATACACATTCTTAATAATTAGGTTTGAAATGTATAAACAATCATGGTTTGAATTTCATTAGACAATGTACAGTTTAATTGGCACTAAGAAGTTGTGAAAATGCATTTATGTAGGAAAATGTAGCAGTATCATTAAAATCCAAAATTAATTAATTCTCATTTTGATTCAGTAATAATCAAGTAATCCGAGTAAACTTTACGTCAGCAAATCTTTTATACGTTGGGATAATTTATAACATACAATGAGATTTTTAAAATACATCACTTGACTGTTAAAGCCGACAGATTAAAATTTTGATTAAAAAGGAATTGATTTAATTTTTATTGCATGCAATGAATGCCATTGTATTTGCGTAGTTAATAACCAAAAATCAAAATTTGCGGTTTAAATTTGAGTAAACTTTGTAACTTATTTTAACATTATCACAGTGAACGTGAAACGAAAAAAAATCTGTTACAATTGGTTTGAGGTCAATAGTTAGTATGGCGGTAGTCCTGAACAACATGTAACGCCTCAGTCGTATCTGGTCGAAACCGAGGCTGGGTTAGTTTGAAGAAGAAACCGGGGTCAGCCAAGAGCATGAGTCATAATATGTAAGTGACGATCCCGTTTTGGCTAAGCTGTCGGATCCTGTGCCGGATTCTTAAATTATGGTAACCAGTGCAGATACATCAGATTCTGTGCCTGCATGTAAGCCTACACCGACGTCGAGGACAGGTCGTGTAATAAAAAGGCCCATTAGGTTTAAGGACTATGTTGAAGATTTTTTTTGAAGATTACTAGTTACAAGCCTCTGTCTCTCTTGCAAGATGTCTGTCAGGGGAAAGATGTGATGCTGTGTGAAGTAAGCATCAGGTAGAGAGGGCGCTGCCATTGTAGGCAGACAGGGATGCTAGGTTTATAGAGAGGGTGGGGACAACATGGCAGTATTTGTACTGATTATAATAAAGACTAATCACAGGTACGTATTGTTTTATTACTAAACATGGCAGTTACAGCTTGTAATGTTGAATACGATATCATGTAAGCTGCTAATAAAATATAGTAGAATACAATATATATCTTAACACCGGTTTCCAGCATAAGTCAGGTCACGGGGTGGCTAGCCACTTATCACTATAAACTACGCATTTACTATTACTAATAAAATGTACCGGTTCTTAACAACAACAGTTAAAATTCATATCATGTATATTGGAAGACTGTTTGGAAGACTTGGTAACAATGGTAAGGTACAGTACAATATGTACTTATTGCTTAAAAAGATCTCTCATAAGTAATAATACTACTTACTGAGAGAATTATCTTAAAATACAAGCATTAATAACAATTCTCATGACTGGTCAATGTCAGTTACTGAGCAAATATTAATTCCCTGATTTCATCTATTAAGTTTCACAGTACAGAAAAGCTCATCTACACCTTTTACCTTCTAAACAGAAAAATCATGCAACAGATAACCAGTAATGATCTCAATCAATGGTGTATTTAGGTTTTAACACACATCTAAGGCGCATGGTTTTATGACATACCGGTAGGTATTTGTGGTGAAAATAAACGGCAACTTTTTTCCCCAAAGGCGGTCAATTGGGAGGGGGAGGAATTTTCGAAAATAATGAACCATTTGTCTTAAGCATTATTTTTGTGGTGAAATAAGAATAGAAACCTGTCACAGATCTACATAACATTTGAAAGAAAATAACTTCAAAATGGTGACGTTTGTTCAGCGCGGGAAAATAATTTTTTGGCATCTCTGAACAGTAAATCATGGATATCTGTGCTTTAGACATGTATTCGTCATAATTTCTAAAATTTGGCATTTAAAACAAAATCTCGGCTCTGACCAGTGACCATATTCATGCATAAACGTATGTGTAGATTGGAATTACTCCAAGTTACCAAAACACATATATTTGATGTAAGTGAATTCTTCTATGCCATGATGGGACCCTTCTCTTCCAATCCCAGATTCTTTAATGCCACCAAAAGCAGCTTCAGGTGTTGAAATAATGCCTTCGTTTATTCCCACCATTCCGACTTCCAATCTTTTGGCAACTCGCCACGTTTGTGAAATATCACTACTGTAGAAATAGCCGGCCAAACCTCGATTTGTGTTATTGGCAATAGCGAGGCCTTCTGCTTCAGTTTTAAATCTGAAAAGAAAGCATTTTTACTTAAATGTTAAATTTAAGGTTGTTTCACCCTGTTTTTACCATTTAAAAAAAATATGCAACTACATATGTAAAAATATAGTGCATGAAATTGAAACCTGGCACTATTAGAACACCAAAACAATTTTTCACATTTTTCTGATCGGGCACACGGCATATATTGCACCTTCAAAATAGTTTCAAACTGCAATTAAATCTAGCACAGCACTCAACATTGATCTCTCACTCTGGTCAACAGCTTCGTAGACCAGAATGACCGAAGAAGGCAAAGCCGAAACGTCTTGTGACTATATTTAGTGATTAGTTTGTGTATTTATTTTTATTTGTGTTCTACTATGGCAGCTACCTCTACAACTCAGGTAAGCTGTTGACTCTTATCTCTATCCACATTGATCATACCTAGCCTTTTGGCATCTATCTATTATTACTATTAAATATAAACATAACATGCCACAGGGTTTATTTCTTAATTTTTTTTTTTTAGTTTTAGACATGCCTGGATAGGCATGACATGTAATACCCAGACAGCTGATGTTTACGGGTCAACATTACGAAATAAAATGAAATGATGAAATGACGAGAAACACTCCCGTTAGTGTAATTGATTATGTGGATATCAATCTAGAAATTACAAAAGCCATCTCAGCGGGGTATCAAGCTCCGATCTCCCGGTCACATGTTTTACATATATACGTTTTACAAATATATATATATATATGCAATGTCATATATTTTATATATATATTGTGTTTAACCTTGGCTTTATAGTAGGCAACTACTATATGACGTTATGTTGGTACTTTAGACAGAAATTAAAAAAGTGACTACACCGGGGTTTGAATCCAAGACCTTAGCTGTCCGGGCTAGGCTCTTACCAACTGAGCTATGCAGCCACCAATTTAAAACTGTCTAAATTCTTGGTCTGTTTTGTACATTGTTAATAATGTGTGTAGAGCAGCTGAATGCACTGCCTTTTAGACTACATACGAAATTAACTGGAGAATTCAAACCATCTCTGTAACCCTAGAGTGGGATATATGACGTTTAACCTTGGCTTTATAGTAGGCGACTATGAAATTGTTATGTTGGTACTTTAGACAGAAATTAAAAAAGTGACTACACCGGGGTTTGAAACTGGGACCTTAGCTGACCGGGCTATGCTCTTACCAACTGAGCTATGCAGCCACCAATTAAAACTGTCAAATTCTTGTCAGTTTTGTACATTGTTAATAATGTGTGTAGAGCAGCTGAATGCACTGCCTTTTAGACTACATACGAAATTAACTGGAGAATTCAAACCATCTCTGTAACCCTAGAGTTGGGATGCAGTGCAGTGCTATTGTTTAAACAATGGATAAGGCAAAACGACGTAAATATAAATGTGTTACTTTTGATGAAAAGTTAGCGGCGCTAAAAAGACTGGACAATGGTGAAACAATGAAAAAGGTAGCCCAGGATTTAGGTGTGGGAAGCCAGACTGTGGGCGACTGGAAAAAAAAACGCACTAAAATCAAGGAGTATTGTAGTAAGGCAGCCTCATCTTCAGGAATTAATGAACGCAAGCGCATGCCGGATTGCGAAAATCCTGAACTTGATTCAAGCCTCTACATGTGGTTCACGCAAGAGCGCGAGAAAGGAACTCCAATAAGTGGTCCTTTGTTGCAAGAGAAGGCGCTAAGCATGAACTCTTTATTAATAGGTGAATAAGGTTTCACTGCTAGCTCTGGCTGGTTGGACAGATTTAAATCTCGCCACGGAATACGGCAACTGAGCATTGCAGGAGAAAAACTGTCTATGAAAAACCACATTAAATGTTTAATTCGGGTTTTTCGTTATTTTGGGCTATACCCGGACACAATTAGCCCGAATTAGCGGGGCTGTACTGTATATAATATACATATTATATGTTACCATCTTTAAATAATTAAATTTACTTCTTTCGTTTTACCACATATATTATTTATTTGATCTGACGTTTCGATTGGATTTCACCAATCTTTGTCAAAGACAGTAAAGCAACTCATGTATAAAACCAAAATACAAAAACACTTCAAGAGAGAACAAAAACAAAAACACAATAATAACATCAAACAAACATAATAAAACAAGGCAATTTCAAAGAAGTTAACTAACTAACTACACCTACTAACTAACTAAATTGCCTTGTTTATTATGTTTGTTTGATGTTATTATTGTGTTTTTGTTTTCGTTCTCTCTTGAAGTGTTATGTATTTTGGTTTTATACTTGAGTTGCTTTACTGTCTTTGACAAAGATTGGTGAAATCCAATCGAAACGTCAGATGAAATAAATAATATGTGTGGTAAACCGAAAGAAGTAAATTTAATTATTTAAAGATGGTAACACATACAAATAACCACGAAAACCTCAGAAATTCCATATATATATATATATATCAATTAGGGCTGTGCAAGCCTAGAATTTTTAAGTCGAGCCAAGTATTAAAAAAAAGCTTGATTTTCGAGCCGAGCCGAGCTTTTTCAAATAAAAAATAAAAAAATGGTTAGGCTACATATTTTCTAGGGATGACATCGGGTACTCGGTTCTAGAAATTACCCGGAGCCGATTATAAGATCAGGGTATTTTTCGCGACCGTTTTTAGGCTAATTCACGGGTTTATTATTTTACGCGCTACGTCGATGCGGTCTTTCCCGCTGCCTGCAGAGTCGATAAAGAAGACCGCCGGGAAACTTCTTTGTCGACTCTGCTAATGAGTAACTCGAGTCGACAACAGAGCACGTTGTAAGCCAACACGTGACACCTGCGCGAACTAGGTGCGCATTCGGTCGATCCAACCAACTCAACTCACAGCTGACGAAGAACAAAGATGGTCGGTGTGGAACTAGGTGGAAGAAGAATTGCGATGTGATCATGTTTCTACGATCATGATGCATTGGATTGTTATTCCTTGGCTTATCTCCTTTCTTTACCAGGCTTATCTTGCGATGAAAGCTTCAGCGCGGGCGATAGTAGTGATAGGTTTTCCCACATGAGAGAGAGAGACACATTTGCATTCTACTGCGTCGAGTCGCATTGACTGTTGATCGCTGGCTCAGGCTGCCGCATTCTTTCGCGAAAGTCTTTGTTGACAAGACTGTCTGTTGAGTGTTGATTAAAATTAGCGCGTGTACTGCGTGTTTTTGTAGGCTCGGCTTGAATAAATCGAGCCTAAAAAGTAAAAACAAGCTCGGCTCGGCGCGAGCTCAAAACTGAAGCTCGAAAAAGCTCGAGAAATCGAGTACTCGCACAGTCCTAATATCAATATAAAAACAAAATAGGATTGGATATTGCTTAACGTCTCGTATTAACACACTTTGGCTATTCGAGACGATGAGTGGTGATAGATGAGGATGAAGTATGAACAGAAGGGAGGGGAAGGGGGACCGGCACATATACTCCTTTCGAAAAGTACCAAGAGGACCAACGGAGTAACGTCTCATCCGAAAGGACGGTGTGACCTTGACATTCATAGGTTCCTCCACTAGCCTGGACTGCCGAGCAGACGTCGAGGAGAACGAAGCCGTTACACTAGCTCTCGAATCCTCCATCTGCTCTAACCAGCGGTATACGTTAGTTTCAGGGCAGAGCGGTCACCCACTCTACCCCAGACCACGCCCGAAGGCTGCTTAACTTCGGTGTTCAGTGTGAGTGGGAACCGGTTAAACGACCTTGGATAAACCGTAATGTAATCATACTAATAAAAATAATTTTTGGAACATTATTTGAAAACTATAGCTTTTCTGTGGCTTTTTGGATTTCACCCCAAGGTCCCTTCTCACGATTCGCATCACATACAGGAGCCTATGTAGGCGTCAGAAGTAAATCAAGGTGTCTAGCTGTATCTACAATACTCAGCCCTTGATTTACTTCTGATGCCGGGTGTACATAGTATGAAATATGAATATAATGTAGCTCCTTTTCTCAAGGATTACTGTTCCAAAAGGTAGGTAGTCTTGTTTGTTTTACTACTTATCCATACATTATGGAGTGTGTATTTACAAATTACAATTACAGTATTTCTTTCAGATTAAAACTGCAAATATTTTTATATACAGCAAGGCCTGATCAACCAAGTTTTTGCACAGAAAACTGCCAGGAGTACTTCTAAATTCAAAATAAATACCTGGATCACCATTAGGTTCCACTACAAAAATAAGTTAATGCAGAGGCAAGACCCATAAGCAGTTTTGTTATCTCCCACCATGCTGTGCTGCCTGTAAGCTTATTGGCGCAGTGCAGAGCCCGTATAACCCAAGCCGACGAAAGCAATATTTTGCATAGACAAAACTTAAAAGTTTAAATTTGGGGAGAGGTTGAAAATAAATCAAATTTCAAAATTGAATGTTATGACCTTGAAATGTAGCTGGTTCATAAACCACTTGTACTTTGTGTACTTACTTAATACACACTGCAACAGGTCCAAATATCTCTTCTGTGTAGCACATCATACTGGGGTTCACATCAGTAAGCAAAGTTGGCTCATAGAAAAGTTCTCCATGTTCGGAAGCAGGTTTGCCTCCAAGGTGAACTGTAGCACCTTTACTGATCGCATCGTCCACCAAACTTGCCACCTGATAACCAAAGGGCATACTCATTTACATATTATTTAATAGACATTGAAACGATGAAAAAGTAGGATATACAATGCAGGATATTA
This sequence comes from Sweltsa coloradensis, assembly GCA_024449915.1. Taxonomy (NCBI): domain Eukaryota; kingdom Metazoa; phylum Arthropoda; class Insecta; order Plecoptera; family Chloroperlidae; genus Sweltsa; species Sweltsa coloradensis. The sequence continues at coordinate 72,168 of JAMZAV010002997.1, forward strand.
TAATATCCCATAAAACATGTCATAATAAAACTGCCAAAATATGAAGAAAAAAAATGCTACTTCACGTTCCTACATTTTCAACGTGTCGATGTCTTGTGGAGAAATGCCAATGGAGTGAAATCACTCAAATTTACGTGGTCACAGACAGAAGGAACTAATATTAGCAATTACTGCCTCAACTCACTAACTTAAGTGAGGCCAAAGATCATGGAAAAAATGGAAAATTACCAAATGATGATACCACTAGACTCTCAAGGAAATCAATAGACCTCAACATACTTCTTTTTTTTACCTAGAGACTATCTTGTGTCACAATACTAGCTTCAATCTTGACGATTGGCAGTTCCCAATAGATTCTAAAGCAGGAAACTGAGTTGTTGTTATAACTTTAGACTGGGCAAAAGCCTTCATTTGTGTGGCCCATAAGAGGCCGAGGATTGAGGAATAAAGTTACAAAAATACACAACCATTAATTGGCTGCTGTGCTCTGAAGTTGGGAAGACTCTAGTCGCTGCCCAACAAAAGCTAGAGGTACGGGTTTGTGCTACAACCACCAGATTTGCCATACAACACAGTTTCAATATTGAGGTAACACAATTACACACAATGGGTTTTGGCCTCAACACGGCTTTGAGGCAGTATGCGTCCAAACTTTACATACACTAGTAGAGTCAGGGCCTTGACCTAGCCAGATTCAAATTTTAAATTTATCAATATTAGTTAGAAATTTACTATTTTTAAATTATGTAGTACCTGTTCATGCATCACACTAATAATGTACTTAACCATTTTCCATGGCCTCTTGTTGTCCGTACTCAGCTTCATTGGTGCTTAGAGTGATGCTATTTTGTTTCTCAACAATGTATTCACTTGTCTCATATTTATATTTTGTATTGATATTATAAAGGTTGGATGGAAGAAAAGGTCTAGCTGGCCTTAATCCCGCCTGGACAGTAAAGACGTATCTATCTATCTATACTCTGTATGAAACTTATGCATTACCCATGTGCTATGTATTTCATCTCCTTTCATAAACATCATCATAAACATTCCTAAGCTATCTGTCTGTTCGCTATAGGCTTAACCGAATAATTGTTTTTACTTTTAGCTGATTAACATAAAAATCTTGAAATCCAATGCACCCTATGGCAGTGTGCCGCCAAACTGTGCCATTGTTACCAGGTGTGCCAAGACGATAACGTGGTTGGGACTTGGGAACCACTGACCAGGGTGCAGTGTGGCAGATATGAGGAGCTTGGGGTATCTTACTTTTTTGGCTTGAGCGCTGTTTATGAGAGGACCCAATGTACAGCCGTCGTTTGTTCCATTCCCCAGAACTAGCTCCCTTTTCATTGCTTCACCAAGCTTTTGCACAAACTTATCAAACATATCTGCTTGGACTAGAATTCGATTTGCACTCACACAAGTCTGAAACATAACATTTTAAAAGTGGTTGTGAAGGGCATGTCAAAAATAATGTAACAATGCAACATATTATAAACTATAATTTAAAGACAACACACTTGTTTACCACAAGCTGTCAACATGTTATAAGTACTTCCTATTAAGATGTTTTATACATGTTGTAAAAGTCATAAATAGGTGCTGCAATATTTTATTTGGGTACCGTATCAAGTAGGAACGCACAACAATAAAATAAAAAAAATCAACATTCGAAAAAGTGACTGCATTATCACTAACAGACTGGCGAGATCAAGATTGAATGTCTCGAATAGTAAACACCAAATAAGTTCATTCAGGAGTACAGTAGAGCCCTGGTAATTCACGTAGGAGCGAAATTAAACTCCAAAGATTGTGCTTTTAAGCGCTGTTTGGTTCGGAATCTCCCCGCAGACTGTTTCTTATTGCTGAGTCGGCCGGTAGGCCTGGAACTGCCATCAAGAGAGTGCCGCACGGAACAATATATTGCGCAATTGGACGTAATAACATGGAGCAACTACATTATCAAAATGAATGACTTGCGATGCAATGTAAAAATTTGTTTATTTTCGTATGTTTTATGGCGTAACAAATTAAGCTCATTTTATTTGGGGCCTTACTTTTAAAGCGCATTTAAGAATGATTGTGTGGTTCGTAGGTCTTGTGGTTAAAGGTTCTGCTTCCAATGCAGAAGGACCAGGGTTCGATTCCCACTTTAGGCATAAGTTTGTCAAGTTTGGAGGTGAACTCAAGTCCACGAGTTCTTGGCTTAGGCATGTGTAAACGGTGACTTTGGAGCCGTCGACGGCGTCAGAAGGAGGATCTAAGATACGAGGAATGTGTTACTTCATGTTTACATCCTTCCCAGGTGTCACACACTTAATAGTTCCCATACAACGAAATGTTCCATGACCATCCAACGTGCGAATGTTAATGTCAGCATTGTCACACGTCTGCACAAATGCATGTGAGTCTACATTTGGTGCACCATGTTGAAGAGCAGAGAATTTGAATCTGCCAACCTTCTTTATATGAGGCACAACACCCTATGTTGGATACCGTATCATATCAATAAGCTGTTTCGAGCCAAATTTGTGATGTAAATAGACAGCAAGTCCAACTTGAATAGGAGACAAAAATGAACGAGGTCTCGTTGCAGATATAATTGCATGCTCTATGGCGATGGTTTTACGATTTGTACTCTGTGTACTCTATGGTATTCCCCTTCCCCCTTCTTAATTATACCGTACATTAAAGTCTGAAGAGAAGGCGGTACAATGACAATTTTACTGAATATTCTCTACACAAATGGCTGCAGCAGCTTCTACAATCCGTAAGCGTTTGTCATGTATACATCGATCGTTCTTTCTCTCAGAGTACCAATTATTATTATGAAGAATTTCATTGCATGTATTGATACTGTATCACAAAGGCACATAATGATACTATTTCCTGGCAAGAGAACTTACATTTAATATTGTCAAACATAAAAATGCAGAGTGATTGAAAAGCCTAGGCTATATAAGGGTCATCACTCATCAGACCTGCCAGTAGCATTATTGTTATCAACTTCAGGAAATTGTACATTATCACTGGTGATGATAGCGACCTTCTACAGCTATTAAGACACTATTCACTGTTGCTAAAACTATAAAACATAATTTATCATTACAACATTTGGCATACGAGCCCTATGATGTATTTCTTTAGTTTAGTTTACACAATGTGTATGATGTTCCTGTGATCTACTGACAGTTTTTTCGTGACTATCACTAGCATTCTAGCCACGGAACAGACAAGCTAACTTTAAAATCGAATTCGACAAGACTTAATCAAACTCGTTGAGAGCAATCATCACGGGCTGTCAAAATTACTGAATTTAGAAGAGTGTATAATATAAACAAAATAGTTATTGTAACATGTTTTATTCACTGAGTTTATCATAAATAAATGTGCTTTCAAATACTTGGGCCAACCCACACATCCCTAACAGCATAAAAGGGGCAAAATTAAGACTTGATAACGTTAGAACTAAATAAATATGTAAAATCATCATTCATCAGATACACTTCACAGGGCACAGACGTATCGTTTTTATGTCAATATGATAACTAAGGCCTAGTTGGAAATACAAAACATTGGTTTTTACGTACATGCATCACATGAGTCACTCACTACAGACTAGTAAGCTACTGCGCGCCAAGCTCCATCGTCAGAGGCGGTAGTCGCCGCGTCACACGCACGTGAACAATAATTCGTATATCAGTCATTTTTAACGTACGAGAATACAATTTCGCAGGTGCATTCAGCACAATATGCACGTCATGTTTTATTGGAAGATAAGTATGAAATATGTTACTACTATTTAAACCGCATAACATCAAAATACAATTAGTAATTTTGATAATTAATAATTATCTCAAACGGATTCGTACCTATTATGGCTTCAGTATAATATATAACATTAAACTTGCTATGTATATTAATAATTGTCCATAACGTCACCTTTAAATTGATGTTTCATTCAAGGCTATTAAACCGCGTTTTTCAAATTCTTTAATATGTTACCAAGTCAAAATATAGTGAATGGCTTTGAAACGTGGCTCTTTTAGAAAATCAAAACTATTTTTTTCAAATTTTTTTGATCCGGTAGACGGCCAATATCGCCACCTCAAAATAATTTCAAACTTCAATTCGCCAAGGCACACCATTCTACGTAGGGTGTTGTGTTTTTGTGACATTAATTTTGAACTGGTTTTCTATGGGCTGACTGAGTTTTTTTTTAACAATTGTCTTTTCTACGAGTTTTTTGTTTGGCGGAATTTTGTACCGATTTGTGACGCCAAACGAAAAAATTTGCAGGAAAGAAAATTGTTAAAAAAAACTTTTTCTCTCTCAGTCAGCCTATAGAAAACCAGATGAAAATTAATGTCACTAAAACACAACACTCTACGTTGAATGGTGTGCCTTGACGAATTGAAGTTTGAAATTATTTTGAGGTGGCGATATTGGCCGTGTACCAGATCAGAAAAATTTATAAAAAATAGTTTTGATTTTCTTAAAGAAACGGGTTTCAAAGCCATCCACCATATTTTGACTAGGTAGCATATTTTGGAAAATAGAAAAACGCAGTCGAATAGTCTTAACTGTAAGTTATACAGCATCCACAAATTGAGTTTTAGTGAACAACTGTAATCGCCGCCATTTTTCAGGATGGTCGCTAGCGCATAAGGCGGATTTTGGCGGACCCGAAGTATGTTTCATAAAACAACATTCTTGAATGATCCTAGAGAAAGTCAGCTTTCTCTTAAGTTTTGTCCGGGTCAGTATAGGAAATTGGGTCAAAATCATGCCACTTATTATGCTAATCCATTTCGGCGTTGGAATTGATTTTAACCCGCATAATATATGCTAGATACTCAAAAGAATTAAGTAATTTCAATTCAAAGTTTGGGTAAAGTTTGAAATTTTAAGAAATCACAAATTTGAACTTTAAATTTCGAACTCAAACTAAACTTCTAAAAATTTCCAAACTAAGTATCGAAAACGAATGTTCGTCCATCCTTATCGAAAGGTAATATGGATTATCGTGTGCACTATGCATCACTGATACGCAAGCCATAGTGATTTTTTTTGATAGAAAATTTTTATCGTGGGAAACCTGTTATAGGGTGCAATTAGCCCCTCTTCAGGTGAACTAGGTATGTGCGGATAGGAAATTGTGAAGGGATGTCCGAGGGCTGTTTAAGAGGACTCAATCCCTTGCATTTGCCTTAACGACTGAGGAAAACCTCGGAAAAAAACCTTCAGTCAGGATTGCCGGTCTCGACGGGATTCGAACCCGGGACCTCCCGAATCAGAGTCGAGCGCTTAGCGCCCGAGCCAACACTGTCGGTATAGTGATAATGGGTGGATTGATATATTAAAACATTACACATAAATACTCTGGAGGTTCTGAGCTGCTCGTGTTTCAGTATAAAGCTGCATCCACAATTGAGCATTTTCCTCCAAACAAACCAAACAAGCAGGGCTAAATTGATCTAATGTGGATGAGTGCTAGGCTAACGCTCTGAAAGTGCTGAACGAGCCAAAAATTTCCCACCCGTTGTGGGAACAGGATGAGCCACGACGAACACACAGAATACTGTAAGCTTTTTGCACGGCTTGTTCGGAGTAAAATGCTCAGCTGTGTGGACCCAGCTTACGCTATTACTGAATGAAGGTTGCAACCTAGTTTTATGCCTTTCAATTTTTAATTCTACTCTATGTGCGACTCATACCAATCGAGAATCCATTCAAAGAT
>JAMZAV010002998.1:0-137305 GCA_024449915.1 Sweltsa coloradensis
AAACATACAGGTGTCAAACATGAGTGGTTAATACGTTGACTAATACCTTTCTTAATTACGAAATTTATTGCGATTTGTTATGTTTTTTGTGTTTTTACAGGCTAGACTTATTAAATAACTAATTTTAATCGTAGCTGGCTGTAGGAAAGTGACCGTCACTGCCTGCTAGACGTTTTTCTCATACGTTAATAGCTATATTCAACACAGGGACAAATCTGACTGAAACCATTTCTTCACTAAACTATGCGGCGTCCCTCATTTAGTAATATTTGATAATACATTATTAAGCCAAAAGCTGACTTATATCGCTTTAACAATAAATGGAAAGATGGGGTTTCCAATAACAGATTGAAGCGAGTGAAATATATACCAGACCAGGTGCTAAAACATATACTATGCTAATTATAAAATAATAAAAAAATTCATAATAATATTTTTGTACGATCTAGGTGCCCGTTAGGGCGCCGCAGCCAAGCCGCGGTGCGCTACACACTCAAGCACCTTATACACCAAGCAGAGTTGGGGTGATTTCGAGGTGTTACCCAGCCGTCATGTAACGTGATGTGAACTTGAAAACTATCACAATCGATGGGGATTTAGGTACCTGACACACATGCCAATTTTATTGGGGTACGACCATTCCTTCTTGGTGAAAAATGGCTTGAAACATGCTCAAAATCACTTTAAGGATGTTAGCTACTGCTACTGCTACTGGTACTACTACTAACATCTAATACGTCGGCCCGCGATTCTGACCAGAACGGGTGGGGCTAACAATGTTCATATTTTACATGGACATTAAGGTTATAGTAATATAGTCTCTTTTTGAAAAAAAAAGTTGAAAAAGTTTGCTGGAAGGCTTCCAATAAAGGTTTTAAATAAGCCTTAAACACTAGGCATACAATCAACAAGTAACCATAGTTACTTGACACTTGTTGACGGTATAAGCAGAGTTAGGCGGAAAGTGCGATACGTAAACAAATGGAGGACATTTTAAATTTTGCTTCTATGTGTGAAATGAGCAAAAGTTGTCATTATACTCTCATAAAACAAATCAGAAAACCGTCCCTGACCTAGGCCCAGATGTAGAAAATTATTTATAATACAACAGTGTAGGTCTAAAGTTCCATTAGGCTATAGGACTAGATAAAATTATTACTTACATTACATGTTTGACAAGCCTAGCCAACCCTAGGCCAGCACAACATTGTTCTGACCATAGATACTAGTATGTTCTGACACACTTCCCGCACAAATAACTAGTTTTGATTACTAAAAGCCTAATGCAGATAAACAATAGTATGATTGTCCACCAAGGCTATACAAAAATGTTCGGAAATAATACACATATTCTTTTCTTTTTAGCCATGTTGAGCCATGATCAAAGTCAGCTTGCTACTACACACAATGTCGAAGCAAGGTGTCGAATATGAGCGTGATCATCTGTTTGTTTACATAATTGCAACAATCAAATCATTTCATGCAACTCGTCTTTCGATTGGCCCGCGTTTATGAAGGCACTGCCATCTAGAATAAATATAGAACGTTTTGAGCTCTTGTCTGGATTTCGTGAACCTCACCCCACGTAAATAACAGCAATACTCTTTCAACTCACAACCCATGACGTTTTCCACGATACCGTTCAAGAATACCAATTCCTTCGAAAACGAAAACGACTTCGTTTTCTAATTGCGTTTTCAACTCATCTCCCACGAACTCAAGAATTGGGGTCCAGTCCTTATACCGTCGTTATACCATGGTTATACCACCTATACCCGGGATGTACATGAATCCGGGTCTAGATATTTTACATCCTTTTGTTATTGCTAATACCATAGAAATTAAATCAACTTTGATAAAATTTTTATATTTTAACAAATAATTTTACAAAGAACTTGAAAAAGTAATGAGATCACACAGATAACAAAACTTGTAGAAATACAGCCAAACCTTACACACTCAAAAGAAATGAGATCTAAAAAAAGGGCCAAGCTCATCTACCCTTCCACATTTGCGCATCTAATTCATAAACGTACAGTGTCCCATAACAGCATCCTCGAAAGCTTGGCAAAATAAAATTTGCATGTTATTACGTTTAAATTAATTAGAAAAAAGAACTTGGTTGAACTATTACGTTTAAATTAATAATCGCAAATTCTATTTTGCCAAGCTTTTCGAGGATGCTGTTATGGGACAAATGTGGAAGGGTAGGCCTAGATGAGCTTGGCCCTTTTTTAGATCTCATTTCTTTTGAGTGTGTAAGGTTTGGCTGTATTTCTACAAGTTTTTGTTATCTGTGTGTATACATTACACTGAATACAGTTCCAGATAGGTATACAAATGTCTACAAATACGTATATGTTTAACTTATAAGTAACTAGAGTAAGTATGTAAATAAATAAATTAGAATGAAAATACTTACTTTTGCCTACAAACTTAAATTCAATTAAAAATAAAATAATAAAAATGACCTGAGAATTATATGCCATAAAATCGAACATATACAATTATATTTTTACATTATATTGAATCCGGGATTTTGGCTGTCCGGTCCCGGGTTCGATCCCCGGGGGAGGCACATTTTTAATTTCTGTCTATAGTCCCAACATAACAGCGTCATAGTCGCCTACTATAAAACAAAGGTTAACATTATTGGATGAGTGAAGCGAAGACCTCAATTTCACTGATCCCCAAAAAATTTAGCTTGGGTGTTTTTCTTTTTTTCTTTTCTGTTTGTTCGCTCTCTACCGGGCAAACGGCATATGCGATCTTGATGAAAATTAGAGGGGACCTTCGAAATCCCTGAACTTAGAGGTGTATTGTTTTTGGGTACAATCGAATAAATATTTTTCATGAATATCGTACTTTTACGATTTTTTTTCGATTTTTTGTGCGATATTTTCGTGCCATTGCAATTCTGACCAAACGGGTGGGGCTACAACGTTCATATTATACACGGACATTAAGGTTATGGTGATGTAGTACCTTTTGAAAGAAAAAGTTGAAAAAGTTAGCCAGAATCCATAGAAATAAAGCTTTTAATACAAGTTTTTACGGTAAATAATAACAATTGACAAGTAACAATAGAAACTTGACAACAATCACCTACAATGCGTAGGCAGCAAAGCAAAGTACTTGCAAAAGTAAAGATATCCCACGCAAACTAAAAACTTAAAAAAGCTCATCCATCAACGCGACTAAAAAAAGCGTTTGCGAAGCTTCCTAGTACATATAGATATTGAGAATTATTCACTGCACTCTCATATCTCTCACAAGAGGATAATGCGTGTAAACTCATACTATGTATTGGTCTAGCGAATAAATATCTCTACTTTACTCGAAGTGTCTAACTCTATTATCTTGATTGGTTTCAGAACGCTTCCATCATCCGCCGATATTGACGGAGACTCCTAAAAACATAACTGTCGTGGTCGGTGCCCCCGCTTCGCTCCGTTGCTCCGGGCTCTCCGATGTAGAAATCCTTCAGTTCGCGTGGCACCGGGGTCTCATTCGCGGTCGTTCTCCAGGCGCGGAGGTAGTAGATTTAAAGGTAAGGTAAGTGGTATTGTGTAGCCGATGGTGGTATGGATAACTCAAGTGTCACGTGCAATATTAGAAAACTGAAGGTTTACCCACGATTTTTATTTATTAAACGAGGGAGCGTAGCGACTGAGTGGCTCCATTCAACTCAAACGGCGCTCATTCTGTTTTTTCTGTACGTGTGTGTGTGTATGTGTACGTCGAAAATCAGCCGAATCGCTGAACAGATTGCGCTGAAATTTTAAACAGACATCCGGTACGAGTTTACTGAGAACTGCTAACAAATCAGCTAGATCCATAGCGATTTAAATCTACAAGAAATAATAAATTAAAAAAATAGGCTGCCAATGAGTAGAAATTATTTAACGACAATGGTTTTGATTTTGAAAAAAATATTTTTGGTTTGTTATTTGCCTAGCCTTGAAATGCCGTGCCCAAGGTTTATCGAATCTTACACGCTCAAGGTACCCCGCAATTCCGCTCGGAGATTGAGTAAACCTTGCAATTGCAATATTTATACGTATTTCGTACTTTCTATGTTTTCCATAGTATTGATACAGATGATGGACTACATTGCGTTATATGCATTTCAAAACATGTTTAATATTTTTTTAAATACAATCTAGAAATTACAAAATCTTTCCCGACCAGGGGATTGAACCCAGGTCTCCCACATATTGGGTATAAGGGCGCCTTAGCCAACTAGACTAGGGAAACGCCTAAGTCGTTGTTAGACGAGTGAGCGAGCCATGTGTAGAGAACCAGGGAACATTTGCATTTAAAATTGATAATTGTGTTGGTATAAATAATGGAGTTTTTAAGTTAAGTTGGTATAAGGGCGCGTCAACTGTAAGGCCATAATGCTCCACTCTAGCCTATGATAGGCTAGGGAGGTCTTGGGTAGGGGGAAGAAAGGGAATGTTACCGGGTACTCTACACATGGCTCACTCACTCGTTTAACAACGACTTTGGCGTTTCCTTAGTCTATTTAAATTATTTATTTAGATGCATAAAGTAGACATTCTTTAAAAATACTGTTGGATAGGCTCGGGCAAACACGGCTTTCCTAGTCTGGATCACTTTGAAGCTCTACCAATTGTACTGTGGAGTTGTGGTTTGCATCAGTACATCACATTAGAATGTGTATTTTGTACACCGGCAGTAAACAGGCAACCAATGAGCTACCAAAGCTTGTGAAGGATATAATATGTTAAAATATTATCTGATTGCGCAATGCGCAAACCAAAGATTAAGATTTTTCGTTTTTTGTTTTCGAAAAGTGGTCCAGAATTTATGTGGAATTCGCTGGACTTGGCGATCAAGCGATCTTTTAAATGGAAAATTACATTATGTATGTATGTATGTATGTATGTATGTATGTATGTATGTATGTATGTATGTATGTATGTATGTATGTATGTATGTATGTATGTATGTATGTATGTATGTATGTATGTATGTATGTATGTATGTATGTTATGTTAGTTATGTATGTTATGTATGTATGTATGTATGTATGTATGTATGTATGTATGTATGTATCATGTATGTATGTATGCATGTATGTATGTATGTATGTATGCATGTATATTATTTATTAATTGGTCTGACATAAAGGTGGTTCGGATCTTCTGTGCAGGGAGACGGCTCATGCTCAGGAGGACTCCAGAATGATAACTCTCGGACAGAAATGAAACTCGAGAATGTCACACTTAACGACGCCGGTTGGTACACTTGCTTTGCAACGAACAGCCTCGGCACAACGTCGGCAAGCGCCTACCTCAACGTGTTGGAGGTAAGTACATTACTTTATACGGCTTTAGTTACAGTACCTCATTCAATGATAGAAGTAGCAGAGCTTATAGCAGTTTTTCTGTCACACTCATTCTGTATATCTCTTCTCACGCTATCGGGAAAGTACTAACACACAATGCTGCAACAATGCAACAAATTAATTGAAACCGAAGGAAAGCCACAGTCATGTTTTGTTCTTGCGTACAGCGTAAGACATACACAAACTAAGACAATGTAAATAACTAAAAATTAATTTTTTGATCATGGAACCTGCTGAACAGTTCAAATTTTAGGCTTGCACATTTGAGTCACTGTTAGTGCCCCTTTACACTTGCGCTTCTCTGGAAACGCTTCCAGGTTTGCAGGCTTCAGATTGCGTCTCTGCAGAACTCTCTTTGAATCAATGTTGCTTGACCAGAAGCGCTTCTGAAGCGCAATTGTGAAGGGCACTTAGATAGTTTCCATGGTAACGACATAAATGCCTATAAATTTGCACATTGCACATTGCATTGTTGGGAATCGAACATCCCATCATCCCATCCATAATAAAATAACATCCCAGTTGCCTGCCATCCGAGGTGGCACATAAGGCTGGTCCGAAGCGAGGATGTGGGTTCGAATCCCGCATAAGGCATCAACCCCATCATCTATCATCACTCATCGTCTTAAATAGCCTTAGTGCATTAATGGAAACGTTAATAAACAAAAGTCAATCAATCTTAGTTGCCGAGTGTTCATGCTGAGCAGCCAGACACAGAGAAATCGTGATACAATGTGTTAAAGGAGGTTTGGGAGGTGTATACTGATGAAATTTGTCTATTTATATTAGAATTGTTTCCAACATTGACGATAGCAGATTGCTGTGCAATCCATCCTACACACGCATACACCCACTCACATTGTTATTACGAATTAATTATTAATATTAAAACTAAAATAAATTATTATTAGTGCACTTAATTCACAATCGTGACATGTGTTGCCCTTATTTGTTTAAGTCTACTAAGTCTACTTTAGCTATTTGAAACTTTTTTGGGAACTATTCCTGCTTCCAGTTGTCATCCGATTGATATGCAATTTTGCACAATTGTCAAGAAAGGATAATATGGTCACTCTTCTAAAGTAAAAGGTAATTAAACATTGTTGAGCATTACGCACAAATAAATTCCGAAATTTATTAATTTCGATGATTTTACAAAAATCCCAAATCCTAAAAATACATTTCATTTTTTTTGTGATTGTTTAAAAAAAACTGTGCCACTATAGAAGACTGTATATACATGACCATAAGCTATGTGCAGAGTCTGATAACAATCTGATAAAAACTGGCTTCAGGAAGAGTTCCAGAAAAAATCACTACTATTGCAGACTCTTAAGTCATAAGCTCAAATTTTGATGTATTTGTTATTGTATAGGAAACCGAAGGCACAGACGTTGCACACAACGAAAGCTTCTGACGATTGAGTTTCTCCTTTGGTTCACATGAACCATTTCACCATCTAAGAAGTATCCAGGAATGTCTACAGCATAACCTTGCAACAGTCCACCATACACCGATGTAACGTGTAGTAACAAAGTTAATTATGTTACCTACCCCGATAAACTTACTTATTCGTATCAAGGGGAAACGGGCATATAAAACTAATAATATAAATCATTTTTAATACATAGTTATATATAATATAACAAATATTTGTATATTAAATAAATACTGTTTTATGGTTTAACATGGTAATGCATTTGGAATTGTTATTATTCGTCATACAAAACTTATTTACAAATATCTTACACACATACGCACCAACCCCCAACTATGGGCCCATGGCGAAAGGTGCAGCTGCTGCAGTTCTCACCAGATAGAAACCACGAGAGCTGGAAAACACAAAATAAACTCATCAGGAATGTACTTATCAAGTGCAATCATAATAAGGAGAAGATCTACCATCACTGTAAGATTACCACACATACAATCTTTGGATAACTCTTTTATTTCGGCGACTAGCCTACAACGAACCTCTTGTTGACCTTCTCGCCAAGCTGTAGGTCTCCCAGCTTGGGATCACACATGCCCATCAGGTAGGCCAAGTATCCGGCGCAGTTCCAGCCCCAGAAACCGAGGCGCGAGGTGAGAGACTCGGCGAAGTAAATAGCCGCACGGACGTGGCTGCACCCGAAGTCGAAGGCACCTTCAGGTCGAGAAGATATACAACATATTATTCACAACCATAAAACATATAATAATAATATATAGTTTAATATCAAAGAACCGACATCTCCTTCATCCTAAAAATCAAGCTCAAATTAATGTTTTCAATCAAAATTGTACTTCAATAATCTACTTCAGATTAAATTTGTAATTTTATCAGTAATATGTTTTTAAATTGTGTAGTTTTCCTTTCCAGATTACATTGTCCATTATATATTAATTATGTGTACCGTACCATCAATCTAATTAGTTTTAGTTGACAAATAACCATGTTTGCAATGGCAGCTTATAAAAAGAATAGAGGTGAAACTTTTTTTATGGCTTCACTATTGTATCTCATGATGTAGCCAAGGAGTTTCACTCTACGGACTGCACAGTCTTTACACTTACACATCGAGTACCTAGTACGTTTGTGCTTGTGATGTGTGCTTGTGCTCGTGCAGCTGTGTCTGTGCCTTAGCCCCACTCCAGAACTCCTAACCGAGTTCCACCTGGGAGTCGGCCATCCTTCCAGCTTCGGTTGGAGGTTGGTGACCAAAGGAGTATAAGAGTGGATGCTCAGATGACTTCTTCCACCATATCAAACCCACCATATTGAAATGAAAATGTGCGTGTGCTCGTGTTCGTGCTTGTGATTTGAGCTTGAGAATTGAGATTGTGCTCGTTCTTGTGATGTGTTTTGAGCTTGTGCTCGTTGTTTTTATGTGTACGAACTCGAACATGCTCGTGCTTGTGTACTACTAAGACTACATACCGATACGCGAGTCATTCCCGCAGCCCGGCTGGCTGGAGCCGCCATTGAAGTAGAAATCCACGTCACCACTCTCCTCCATCTTGCCCTGTACGAAGGCGTTCGTGTGATGGACGTCGACGAACTTGGCGTCGGTGGCGTCCAGCTTGCCGTCTTTGTCTGACGTCACGAACAGTGGCATTGCTGGGTCAAGGCCTTCCCATTCGCCAGGCAGGGACAGAATAAAATATGAATAAAGTGTGATGACAATTATGTCAACATGATCTAAATTATTGTAGGATTTGAGGAGCAAGAAAATCATTTGTCACGACAGGTAAACGGAATGTAAGATCTGATATAGGATGCATAACACGTCAGAATATATTATACTTTTGCTACGATGCGTTGTACTACATCGAGAGAAATACCTATCACTCCAAAAGAATGATGAGATAAAACGATCGTAAAAGTCTACATCTCTATTTGTTAAAATGCAAAAGGCAGCATAAAGGCAGCCATGTATAGAGCGCCTAATTTCAGGCTTTCTACACCCATGCAGTGCAGTGGATCTTCGCCACGGTGTTAAAAGGACACATTTGGCAGTTAGCACAATAGCTATTCGCTCTGCCTATAAGAATCCGACCTATCTGAAACTTTACAAGCTGTCAATAAAGCATACATAGACATTAGACAGCCCTACAGTCGCAGATTTTCAATATTTTATGTTGATCAGCCAGGATCAATCCATGAATGTGGTCAATTTTAGACTTTTCAAGAAAATCCAAAAACCTGAAAATCAATTTAATGTTTTTAAATTCTTTAAAATAATTTATTGAAATGTGTTACTATAGCGCCCTATGTTTCCGCTTCCTTGACAACTACCCAAAATTGTAAACAACTCTGATGTCAGTCGTCCGAGCAAACAGGAATTTGCTTAAAACGCCTGTTTATTTGGCAAAAGTTTGTACAGCGTCAATTAAAATCATCGCCGCGTCAAGACAGAGTTTGACCTTACCATTTTAAAACAAATAACCATGCACGAAACCGGATAAAATAAACTGAGGCGCTCCTCTCAAACTATACGATGGCTACTTAGCTTTCAAACGGTTTGAATGGTGGAGACGACAGGTCGTCTGAACTCACATGGGTGGACGTAAATGTTGGTTAGTGTGCAGGTGGCATTGAGCGAAACCCTGGATGGCCAACGTAATTGAATTGTGACAGGTTTATCCACTTTGAAGTGGGCCAAAGCCAACATTTGCATAGAACGTCCAACCTTAAGCTCAAGTAGTTAAGCAGGCACTTCCCGCTGCTCGTTAGCCCTATTTTGCTCATGTTATTTGTTTTAAAACATACTCTAGCAAAAAAGATCTTACTGAGGGAGTATGTCCTTTAAAAGTTGGTTAAGAAACAATTTTTTCTTTTACATACACCAAACACACGCAAAGTATTGTCAAAACAGCCATGTTTAAAAAATCCGCATAAAAACGCATTCGAAAGTACTGAAAATTCAATAAATTCTAGCATAGATGTAGCTTTTCTTTACAATCCAATGTTAACTTGAGTCTTCTGGCCTATTAGTTTGGCAATCAGACCTTTTTCCGTTAGAAATCAGCTCTGGAAGCAGCAAGTACAAAAAAAGGGAAGAGCTACCCATCGAATGATGGTGAAGAGTGATGCTAGTGAGGGGACAATAAGTTCTACGCCATAACAAACTTAAAACTACAAAAATTGTGATAATAGCAATTACCTGTGATCCTGGGCAGGATGTAAGGTCGTAGGTGGTTGGCAGTGAACCCTGCCACGTGTGCGCCTAGACTGAATCCAAGGATGTGGACGTCGACCGCGCCTTCTCGAAGCAGGTGCTGCACGAGTTGAGCTGTACACTGCCCAACGTGCTCACCGTTCCGGATGGCGGTGGGATAGCAGAGAAACGAACCTTGGCTCAGCTCGTCCCATTCGACGGCCACCACGTTCATGTCACTCATCGCGAGGTAGCCTAGAGAGAGTAGAATGTTCGTCAAACACTCATTGGTGCTGGGAGTGGAGAAGTTTACTTCTTTACCTCAAGTTAGGTCTAATCAAATGGCGAACAACTATCGGTATATTTGGTCACATCACGACAATTGAACACCGACAGAGTAGCTCATAGTCATGTGTACCGTGCGAGACTGATTCGGGAGTACAACCCTGAAAATGTGTTCATTTGGTGCGTCGACCGTTAGGTCATAATGCCCCACTCAGAAAGGACCATGTTGGACAAATTCAGCAACATGTAGGGGGAAAAGGATGATTTCTCACAACGTGGTCGTCGTTGTCGTCGCCGGTGAGGTCATCTTGGTGTTAGGGGGGAGGGGGGAGGGATCCCAGACGACGACTTCCAGAGCTCGCCTCTAGTTTCGGGTAGTAAAGTACTCCCCTTAGGGCCTAATTACTACAGATGATGTTGCGTTGTTGATGCGAATGCTTGGGTTTCTTCTAAAATACCCATTTTCTCTAAACAACCACTAACTGCTGCAAAGGGGCATAAAAGACGTGTCTCTGGACATGTTTTCCACGACAAATGTTAGTTAAAAATAAGTCAGTACGGGTAGTGAACATGGTAATGCGAACTTCGCATTTCACGAGTTGTTAGTTAAATCAAAATCGGGTTCTTCTTTTGAAGACCGTCGCACCATGGTCGCACATTTCCTCTGTAGTTGCAAGCAACCTTCAATATACTTTACATTGACAAATTTCATGTTGTAATATGACCAGAAAGATGCAATAACGAACTTTGAATTTGGAACATGCCTAGCAAGTTTTACATACAAATTTGACCGAAAACGGCGAATGGGGCATAGGATTTAAAACCGTATCGCTAAAACGTCCGAATGTGTTTGATTCACCTTTTCTGATATCGACGAGAGCAAACAGGTTCGCGTCCGAGTTGAAGCCATGGATGATGATCTTCGTCGGGTTGGAGGCATTGAAGAACGAAAAGGAGATGTTCTTCACGTGAAGAACCTGAGGACTGTTGGGGTTCAGCCTGAAACAGGAGCAAGATTTAGATTTAGTTATCACTGAGTGGTGACTTTGTTATTAGGGAACTGTCCTTCATTCTAGAACTAGAATATATTATTAACAAGAGCTTAAAAATATGGACTAGTAAGTTTTTGTGTGTGTCAGTTTGAGCCTGGCTTTCCCGCCTAAAAACAACACCTGACCATGATATCATTCATATTGATGTCTGAAGAAGATGATTTAGTAACACCCTGACTAAGATTTCGACTGAATGGGAGACCAAATTTCCGATTAATTTTTATATTGGGTTGTGAAAGTCGATTATCTCAATAGATTAGGGTTGTAAATGTTATTGATATTCTCATTGAATTTGACGAGCAGTGAGTATAGGGTGTGTGAACATTAAGCTTTTGAGGTGAGAAGAGAAGGAAAGCGTTCCATACCGAGGATATGAATGATATGGCATTAATGGCCCTTCTGTGAGTTAGCATATTACCGTGGTGTTAGTTGATCAAGTATGAATTAGTATAGTAAATTTGGCAGCAGCTCTATACTTACAAAAAAGTATTGGCCTCCGCATCCGCCCATTTGATTCATCGTTTAAATGATCATTTCGTTGTCAGAGTAGCAAGAGTCAGAAGAGAAGTTGTAGTGAAAAAATATGATCCTGAAGCTATTAATCATCATTGCGTGAACGCTGTCATAAACGGTGAATTTTTTTAAAAGTTATGCAGAAACAAATGATCACATTTTTGGAATGAGGAAAAAAGCCGAAAAGGTACAGCGTAAAAATGCAAATGTTGATATTTTACCCGAAGTAATTACATATTTTTTATATTGACATATTGGGATGTTTTTCACTAAATTTAATTATCATATTTCGTTCATATAAAGTTTCGAAGATGTTATATCATAAGTCTGCCGTCTGTCGACAATAGAATAGAATTGAAATAAAAACAATAACTGCAAGTAAAAATTGAAATTACTTTCCCACTTTTCAGCGTTATTCCCCCCCCCCCCCCCCATCATCGCGCGGTGTTGGTGGAGTTATCACACGTCACTGTTCTATAGCAGTGGTTCCCAACCAGGGTGCCGCGGACCTCATGTAGGGGTGCCGCGAAATCCTTGTACATTTAAGTACAGATGTGAAAAAATGGTGAGAACGAAATTCGCGTTTTTTTTTTAAGTTGCAATAATTCCTTCAAATCCAGTTTGTATACATGAATCACCTGAATGTGATTCAATGGTACCAATTTATCAACTCGTGGCGAAATTAGCAATTATGTCTTTAAACGCGAATTAGGTCACGAAATTTCGAACATTTTTTTAAAGTTTTGGTGGAGGTGCCGGGTAGGTAGTCGAAATTAAATTAATGCTACCTGGTACATATGGTGGAGGTGCCGGGTCATAAAACGCGATTTTGAGATCGTAGTTATCGTTTGTAAGCGAGTAAGCTCAAAATACTTCTTATCAAATCATTGATATTACACAAAAATTTATAATTTCGTAATTTGGGTGGAGGTGCCGGGTAGTCGAAATTAATCAAGTGGTAAAAACTGTCGGAAACTTTGATAGCTGATGGCTGAAATTGAGCTTAAAATTAACTGATTCTCTCAAAACTATAAATAAGTTAAATGCGCGAGCAGTGATACCTGTGAATGAAGTGAATCTGTAAAAACACGGTTGTACGATGACAGATACTTAGCTATGGGATTTACAATGGTGCAGGGAAGAAGAAAGACCTAGCCCTGAGTGCATTGTCTGTAGTGAAAAATTAGCAAATCAAGCTATGTTTCCTAGCAAATTGAAACGTTATTTATTTTTACTAAACATCAATTGACATAAAATTGATGATGTATTTTAATATTTTATTTACCAGACCTGCTAAATTAATACTTGGCTGAAGGGGTGCCGCGAAATTATTAAATATAGCAATGGGGTGCCTTGAGTTGAAAAAGGTTGGAGACCACTGGTCTATAGGATGTACTTCACACTCTGCGCTCATTGCCGTTTAATAAAAGGAAGGAAGGAAACACACCAATAAAACAACCAACCGTGTCAGTGACAGACAAGTCACGCAACCGCTGAGGCTGCAGGGCCTATTATAATGTAGGCGCTGATGCGAGTTACAAAACTGTGTTTTTTATAACTTCAGAATCATTTACTTATAATAAAGACTGAACAGTTATAGTTATGTATTCTGAGTTGTATACATTTCGTGTAGGTCTCCAACGCTAGAACTTTTAACTTATTCCAACTAACACGTTCGTACCTAAGTCATGTGTTTCAGTTTACCACACATCCTATAAGGTTGAAGGCATAATTTGTCAATGTATGGCACACATTTCACATAATATACATAAGTGGTCGTTCGCCGATCATCGCTGCCTACAATCTATCATATATGCCATATTGAGAAGCACGCAATAGTAAGGGCTTCCTTTCCATCTCTTGATGTGGTATATAGTAGAAGCAAAGGTTCTATACCCAATGGTAGTAGGCTATAGTTGCAGTGCACCCACTTGTTGAATCTTTTACCCAAAGCAACTAAATGCTTTTTTTTGTTTTTACTAAATCTTACTATGAAAAATTCTTGATGCGTCAAACTCAACCCCAATCTCTTTCAAAGATCACGTGTGAATAGCTTTTGTGCATGCTTGTGCATGTTCTTAGAATATTATCTAGTGAAAAATCCGTGTGATGTGGAAGAAAATCTCACCAAACTTTTGTCTGGTAATGGTGTACGCTAACGATAATACAGTGGTAGCATATTATAAGTGGGTTTGATTCTCATATATCCTACTTCACAACTAACTGACCTTGTGAACAAGAAAAACTGTATGTTATCTTGATCCGGACATGTATTGTTTTTCACTGTTGGGCACGATCCTTCCGCAGGAGCAGCCGAAACCGAACAGAGTAGGCCGAGTTGTGCTGGAATACAAACAAGTGATTGAGATATGTGTTATACATAAATAAAATAAATACATTTGTGTAGGATGCCCGCTAGGCTATACACATCAGATTTAACCGGTGTGACCCTCTTCAGGTGACTAACTAGGTATTTTAGCCGATTTAGCCGCGGTCGTTTAACCAGTTCTCACTCGAACACTGAAGTTAAGCAACATCGGGCGTGGTCAGGGGTTGAGTGGGTGACCGCTCTGCCCTGAAACACACGTATACCGCTGGCTAGAGCAGACTAGGGTTCGAAAGCTTTGTGTGACGGCTTAGTTCTCCTTGACGTCGTCTGCTCGGCAGTCCGGGTTAGTGGAGGAACCTATATGACTGTCAAAGTTACACCGTCCTTTCGGATGGGACGTAAAGCCGTTGGTCCCCTTGGTACTTTTCGAAAGGAGTAGGCTACGTGCCGGTACCGGGTTTCCCCTCCTCCCTTCTCTATTAAATTTGCACTAGTGGATTACATTATCCGTTGCAAATAGAGACTAAATAATAATAATAATAATAATAATAATAATAATAATAATAATAATAATAATAATAATAATAATAATAATAATAATAATAATAATAATAATGATGATTGCGGATAGGACAATTGGGAAGGAATGTCCGAGGGCTATTTAAGAGGACTCAATCCCTTGCATTCGCATTAACGACTGAGGAAAACCTCGGAAAAAACCTTCAGTCAGGATTGCCAGTCTCGACGGGATTTGAACCCGGGACCTCCCGAATCAGAGTCGAGCGCGAGCCAACACTGTCGGTGTTACATACATGGATGTAGAATACAGGACAAACGAATGCAACCAATATAGCTTCTCTGGTATACTCCATACTTGTGAACTGTAGGCATACACATAATTAGTGAGAATATAAACTTGTCAAAAACCCCTATAAACAACTCAAAATCCGTGTAGTTATTGCTTTAATTTTTTAACATTTATTAAAGTTGCTTTAATAATCACGAAACTGGAAATGCAGGGAGAACGTTTTACTTTTATGGCACAAGGGTATGCACAATATTCGATACAATCCGGAAATTACAAAATGCTATGCATCCCGACCGGTATTTATAATTTATATTGGGTATTTATATTTTTCAATCCACTGTGGAATTAGTATATATTTTTTAACGGTTTGTGTGGTCACGATAAAAACCGAACACGACGTCCGATTGACATGCATTTTGTTAGCATTGCCCTTCAACAAGGATAATACATAATATTTTTGGTGACAACACATTAAAGACATGGTTTCCAAATGTCAGTCCTGTCTTAAAGAAAGAACAAATCCTTGTGAACCGATGAAGCCATCCGCACTCCCACAACGAGCGTGGCAAAAGGTGGCCATGGATCTATTTCATTTCAAAGGATCAACATACCTTTGTCGATTATTACTCGAGGTTTCCTGAAGTGTTATTCTTACCATTCACTACTAGCGAATATGTCATCAATAACTCAATAAGATCAAGTCAACCTTTGCCAGATTCGGCATTCCAGAAGAAGTCGTATCGGACAACGGTCCACAATTTAAATCTGGAGTCTTTCGCACTTTCGCTAATCAGTATGGGTTTAAGCACGTGACAAGTAGGCTAGTCCTAGATATCCTCGCTCAAATGGTGAGGCAGAGCGAGCGGTTAAAACTGTCAAGAGCATTTTGAAAAAGTCTGCTGACCCATATTTGGGACTTTTGTCATACCGTAGCACTCCACTTGAAAGCGAATACAGTCCAGCGGAGTTGCTGATGGGCCGCAAGCTTAGAACAACCCTACCCACAGCTTCAGAAAATCTCCTCCCTAACAGAAAACTAGATAAACTGTTCAGGGAAAAAGATGTGGTTAGTAAAGCCAAGCAGAAACATAACTACGACAGGCGACATCGCACATTAGAGTTGAAGCCCCTCCATGTAGGCGATCCAGTCTGGGTTTCAGATATGAAGCGGTACGGAGAAGTACTTGACGCTAACCATGGTCCGCGTTCGTACACAATCGCAAGCCCCGAAGGAACAATCCGGAGGAATCGTTCCCATCTACTTCCAGTGGATGCAATACCACCAGGAAATGAAGCGGAAAGTTCCCAGTTAATGCATGGACAACGGCCAAAACATGGATGAAGAACCGGAACAAGTTGTGCACACTCCCGTGGCAGTGAAGATCCCTGTCACTGAAATAGCCCGTCCTCAGGTCTACACCACGAGAAGCGGAAGAGTGATAAATGCACCAAAAAAATTGGACTTGTAGCTCTTTGTTTCTTATGTTATTCATGTATAACTTAGTAGGGATACATACAGTAGTTTTAGTTATTTCTTAGCTTTGATAATTACCATGTATAAGTAATCAATTTACGTTTTGTATCCATAGAAAGGGAGATGTAGAGTAACAGCCTGTTGGATAGTTACGCCTTAGGCAGTTTATCAGACGTCTGGGTGACGTCCGGGGTTGGCATGAAGGTCTCTGTCTAGATACCATGTAGCTCACTCACATCTTGTGTATTCATATGTGTTTCTACATAATAAATAGCATCATAAACTACTACACCTGTTGATCTTAATGCACTTTCCAAGGTTTACTTCGGTCGTTAATGAGAATGCAGGGATTGAGTTCTCTTAAAGAGGCTTTAGACATTTTTAAATCCAGTCACCTGGACCCCTAATCTCGAGTTTTATCACTGGCTTTTCACGGCGTGAAATGGGCGTGTGATGAGTCTGTTCACTCACTGACGGCAGATCGCTATTCTCCGCGCTACAAAGCGGAGTAAACCAAAAACGGAGTTCATTTTAAATAGGAGTAAGTCGTACCCAACTCTCACTTCGGTATCCACAAACAAAAGCAAGTTATGCGTGTAAACTCAGAAACTCAGAACTCAGAAAAACGCGTAACTCCCTTTTGCGGATACCGAAATGGCAGTTCGACTTACATTTTACTTTTATTTATTATAGCTTATAGTTATACAAAGTTTTGTATGGTGGCAAGGTCCAATATTAACATTTATAAACACTAAAATATACAGTTTCATAATATTACTAATTTACAAATTTTCCAAAGAACCATCTTTCTGTACAGTGCTCTCAGGTAACAAATTCCATTCAGATACTTTTCTATTAATAAATGAAAATTTTCCTACATCTGTCTTAGTAATATCTCTTTTTATTTTATTATTTTTTTTCCAATCACGATCCCCCCTACCCTTATAAATCCCCCTTTTAAAGAAACTGTTGATTTCTCCCCAACCTGGAAATTCCCTTGACGCCTTATACAATTTACAGAGTTTGTCTCTTTTTTTCCTCAAATCCAAGGTATCCCATCCTAAATCATTTGTCAGCTTTCCCATACTTTCATATAAGTACGACTTACTTCTAAAATTAAACCCGTTTTTGCTTTGTGGATCCGGGCCAAGAAGAGGGTGTCACCGGGTAAAACTTATATGAACCCTCCAGTCGATATACTTACGGAAAAGTTTTGTTATATACATCGGTAAATATAAAGTGATTATAAACTTATACTATTGCTATCACATTTCATATCCTCTCTTGTGCGGTGTGAGAAAATTGAGGTAGAATTGCAACTCTGCTATATGCAATAACTAGGAAAACGCTCAGTTGGACGCGTTGTTGAGCGAGCACCGGTACGTGCAACATGACCCGAGTACGACATTCCCATAAGGCCCACCACACAGTGTAGGCCTAACTGGATATTGACATTGTACACTTTATACTATTCCAACATCTTTGCATTGTTCTAATTCACGTCATGCCTTCTAAAGTGTATCTTTGTATCTTCACTGCCTCCTTCATTTTTAACATCATTTTTCGAAATATGATTACCAATAAGTCTTTAAGGTCTTGACCGATTTAGCTGAAAATTTGGAAAATAGGAGAGAATGTTGTACTTATTGACCCTGTAAAATTTCATAACGATCGGAACATTTTTTTATTTTATTTATTTATTTATTTTTTATAACCAACGATCGGATTTTGTTCAAAAACTATACAGCAACCCGCCTAGGTGGTATGTACATGTGTGCAAAATTTCAGGTCGATCAGAGAAACGGTGCGACCTGTATCGAAGCAGTAACAGAAAAAAAAACAAAAAAAAACAAAAAAACAGACATTCGAGCCATAAGAGTCAAGTGGAGACGCTCGCTTCGCTCGCTCAACAAAGCGTTTCCACAAACAACGTATCGATGAGTGTCAGAAAAAGGGTAAAAAATATCCAAACAATCCATTAGTGATAAGGTTTATCACGATCGGGTTTCCGCCTAGTTCTGTTGGTGACCCTGAAATCTCTTCTATTCACACCGAGGGATAAGCATCACGAACTGTTTCCTACAACAAGGTTTGTTGCTAGATGGACTTGGTCTAGTGTTTGCAGGCTAACCTGTCAGCGGATGTCAAATGTCGCGTACTCTTTATCTTGTGGGCAAGATAATAGTTATTCTCAAGGCAACTTAGGCCTACTACTAGTCTGCTTCACGAACACTCCTCATAGTCGCGTTGATGTATGAGCATATGGCATATTATTAAATCGTAACAGTGCATTTTTAATGAGAAAAATTCTTTGAACGAACCCAAAGTCATGGCATATCAAATTTTAAAGGTTTCAATGGTCCCCTGAAAATTTCATCAAGATCGAATTAACCGTTTGTTACGAACAAAGCTAAAAGACAATTTGTTTTACAACAAATAGAATTTAAAACCCTAAAAATCGTATTATTACGTATACATACTCCTTTGATTGTATACCCACATTCAGGTCGTATTTAAGATTGAAGGTTACGAAAGTTCCCTGAAAATATCATTAAGATCGGAGAAGCCGTTAGTGAGCAAACATTCAGACACAAACACACTAAAATTCGAAAAATAAACCTAGATATAGTCATGAGAAATATCTATCAAAAACCGTAGCAGCTCTAAGTTCTAGATTCGAAGGTTCCCTGAATATTTCAACAAGATCGGAGTAGCCGTTTGGTCGGATGTATAGAGAGCGAACAAACTGCCAGAAATATATTTTAATATAATTATATGTAAACACCTGAGCTATTTTCCCAAGTGAAGTGATATAGGGCCTACGTTCATCCAATACACGGTACAAATAATTTATTGTTTACAAGCTTCCGTTTTGTCACCACCAAACAATTTTTTTACTACATTCCCTGCCAATGGCCTACTTATTCAGTGCCCTGATAAACTCAAGCATCATTAGCCAAGAATAATAATTGAGTTGAATTTTATTTCCATATGCCTAGCCTATATTTTATACAATGCCCTTTCTGTTGTTGATGAATGTACTTCCGAATTGTTGTGTGAACGCTACAAACCGATATAAAACTAAAATATCATTCTTATCTTCTAAAATAAGCGTGAGCTTCATCACGAATACACGTTTGTTAATTGGTGTAAGTTGTTCGCATGTGCAGGCATGAAAATATGTTTACCAAAATCTGTAAAACAGCAGTTTTGGAGTAAGAACATCATAAATAGTCTTTTGAGAAGACCAAAACTACATTCAACGTTTTTCGTCCATGCATAGTCGCAATATTTTGTCTTTTTAAAACATTTTTGTGGATCATTTTATCAAATAAGTACCTATACGAGTCGGATGTCTGATATTTTTATCATAGTTTACACTTACCCTTGACTATAGTCAAGAACATGTGATATTTTGAAATTAAATTCTTTAATATCTTGCGTTGTACGTTGTAAGTTGTTTTCCGGTACAAATACTCTCGGCGTACCAGAAAACGCAAAAAAATTAATGTATAAGCAAGATATTAAAGATCCACATTTCAAAATATGCCCTAGTCAGGGGTAAGCGTAAACAATGGTAAATATATCGCTATCCAACTCGTATACATTTTGATAAAATGATCCATAAAAACGCATTAAAAAAACGCAATATTGCATGCAGGTATACAAGGACGAAAAAATGTTGTTAAGTCGTTTTGGTCTTCTCAAAAGACTATTTATGATGTTCTTATAGTCCAAAACTGCAGTTTTAATAGTTATTTTGGATAGCATATTATACCATAAATTCTATAGCAAAACTGCCAAATATATCAGTTTAATATTATTGTTTACGTTTTTGCCTCAGAGAGAATTGGGGATTTGTTTTTTTAAAAGAGTTTTTAACCTGCAAATTTGTGGTTTCACAGAAACACTAAAAGCATTACATCAATTTAAAATGACAACACAAGTACACGCATAAAAACAACATAATCTTAAATTTAAAAATCAAACGTCATTGCGCACTGGAAACCTGGATGGGTATATGTAGTTGTCACAATGATAGTGGTAATTGTTTTAACCACGACTACTTCTAGGTCAAGAGGTGTAGAAAATATCTGTGTTTTTTTTATATCCGTCCCCATTCCCAAACTAATGTTCAGGTTGGGGGGAACGTTAGCTCCATTTACTCAGGCTATTTTGGCTCTTAGCTGCCAGACCTGACACAACTTCTTCAGCTTCCTCTTCATCTGACAACTCTCCTCCATATCCTGCTGTTTTTTTGTTTTCTTTTACCAAATCTCTCCATTTATTTTGATCTTCCCACCATCTTCCCGATTCTACCTCGCACGTCTCTCTCTTATCCTTATACAATGATAGTGGTAATTGTTTTAACCACGACTACTTCTAGGTCAAGAGGTATAGAAAATATATCAGTGTTTTTTTTATATCCGTCCCCATTTCCAAACTAATGTTCAGGTTGGGGAGCGTTAGCTCCATTTACTCAGGCTATTTTGGCTCTTAGCTGCCAGACCTGACACAACTTCTTCAGCTTCCTCTTCATCTGACAACTCTTCCATATCCTGCTGTTTTTTTGTTTTCTTTTACCAAATCTCTCCATTTATTTTGATCTTCCCACCATCTTCCCGATTCTACCTCGCACGTCTCTCTCTTATCCTTATTCGCTTTAACCGTGCAAACTCTCTTCTTGGTATTCTTTCATTTTCCACTCTTTTCATGTCCACCATCTCTTCCAATACGCCACCTCAAACTTTCATCACCCAGTTCCTTCCTTATCGAACTACTTTTCAATTTATCCATTTTAGTATCCCCCAATACACTTCTAAGAAATATAATAAATGTAATTTAATTTAATTGATTAATTTCTCAGGCCTCTCAGACCCCTCCCCCCGGATGGGACCTACAACTCCAATGAATCACGCTTTCGTTTTCCTGGCTAAATTAGTTATAGTATTGTGTATTACCAACTTATTAATTTATTGTAGACTTGAATGGTCGCTTTTGTAATGAATTTGTAATGAATCTATTTATAACCTACGGGATTGATTAAGCTTTGCGTTGACATGAGTCTTGTGATACAACCATTTACACTGTCCAGTGCCACACTATTCGGCCATCTTGGACAATTCAATTTTGCCAATGGCGACCAACTTTAAAGTCGATTAAATTATATCGACCTTCGAAAAACATTTATTTAATCTCTAGTCCAATCCGATGCAATATTAGGCTATCGCACTCATCAAAGGTCAACACAGTATAGGGAACGATTCTGCATCCCATCCTGAACGTATGAACATTGAGTGCGAGTTGAGAATTCCATTCATAGGCTCATTTCAACGCGAAAGATGCATACACTTCCGGCAGGTATCTTCATTGCAACACTAACTGATTATATCTGGACTTATTCATTCGCGTCCTTCCGATCAGAAAACGATCGAGAATTGCTTTTAAACATCCTTTTATTCTAAACTTACAAACAATTAGACTTACCTATAACAAATCACTTTCCTAATTTCAATGTTGTATAAGGTACTTTCAAAAGGATCTAGGTATGAGTAGAGATACCTTAGGAGGGGCGACGGTATGGGACGACAAGGGGGGGGGGCGACCGCCCCCATCTCATTCTCCGCGCCCCCTGCCGCCCCCCAACCTATGTGTAATACTGTTTTTTATTTCTTTTACTGTGACATTAATTATGCAAACGCAAGTGTAATTCATAATTATTTTCTTTCAATATTTTCATTTACTTTATTTCTTTATTTGACGTAGACGTACAGTTTTGGTTTGTCTTTGGCCCACATGGTAAAGATTCTTAGAAAAAGATACCAAGAAAAGTACCCGAGAGATGCCGAGAAACTTTTTATTAAGCACATTAATGAGTTGTATCTCAAAATGTTATGCATTGTTAAATGGTTCTAGAAACAGGTGGTATACATACAATAAATTGAATGCATCTAGGTATTACTACTGCATGTAAGTACAGTCAGTGGAGTGTACGTATATAGATATAACAAAAGATACCCTCCACAACACTGAAAAAGATGCACCATTTTTTTAAAGCACACACCTTTATTGGATGAGCGTAGCAAGCGAAGCGAAGATTCCATTTCACTACACTGGAGAAAAAAATCCGATTTTTTTTTCTTTCTTCTTTTTTTTGTCTGTTTGTTAACACGATTCCGGCTAAACCGATACTCCAATTGCGATGAAATTTTCTGGAGGCCTTCGAAATCTCTGAACTTAGAAGCCTCGTTTTTTAGCGCAATCGAAAAATTATTTCTCATTAAAATCGCAATTTTACGATTTTTTTCGATTTTTAAAACTTTCTTCGACTTGACATGCTTTATTCGATTGTAATAATTTTTTACAGAACCTTAATTTTATGAATTTATATATTTGTGTGAAGTTTGAGCGCAATTGAAAAATTATTTCTCATGATAATCGCAATTTTACGATTTTTTTTTATTTTTAAAATATCTTTGACTTAGGCCTATAACACCTACATGCTTTATCCGATTGTAACGATTTTTCCACAGAACCCTAATTTTATGAATAACTATATACTAGGAAACGCTCAGTTGGAAGCTTTGATAAGCGAGCACGTGTTATAGCTAGACCCACATTGCACATTTTGTAAAATTTTAAAATTTGCGACGTTCGCTGTCTACGGCGCCATGTTTTCAATATTATTTATTATTGACAAGATATTTGGGTAAATTTTTACTTTGAGGATAAAATCCACCGCCATCTAGAGGACCTTGACATCATTTCCTTGGGAAAACTATTTAAACTCTTTGGTAACAAAAAATACACGGCTTCCTCGATAGTATTTGGATAACTTCTAGGTGGCAGTGCTAAGAAGTGTGACCAGAATTCTCGTGCGATTTTTCGTTGCCATTGGTAACGTTACTTTTGTTATAATGTAATTTCCACACTACTTATCGGATCCAAACAAAATATTCGTGACCGGACGGACATTCTAAATGATTAAGCCACCTCAGATTTTGTCGCCGTTTAGTTTTAAAAAAAAACTTTCGATTAACTTTAATGTAACTTTGTAACTTTTCGAACGATTTTGCCACAAAACTAATGGCATTCAATCGAGAACGAAGCTTGCGGATGGTCAAAATTTCAACTCGATCCGAGCCTCCGTTCGAACGTTATGGCGAGACATACAAAAAAAAACAAAAAACAGTGACTATTTTTTCCGGCAGAGTCAAATGAAACGCTCGCTTCGCTCGCTTAATTAATGTGAAATTTGAGCGCGATCTAAATTTATTTCTCATGAAAATCGCAAATTTACGCTTTTTTCGTAAAAAAAAATCTTCGGCTCATAACGCCTACATGCTTTATCCGATTGTAATGATATTTTCAAAGAACCTTATTTTTATAAATTTATATGTTTGTTTGAAATTTGAGCGCAATCGAAAAATTATTTTGTCGTGAAAATCGCAATTTTAAGATGTTTTTCGATTTTTCAAATTTCTTCTACTTATAACACCTACATGCCTTATTCGATTGTAATGATTTTTTCACAGAACCTTAATTTTATGAATTAATATATTTGTGTGAAGTTTGAGCGCAATTGAAAAATTATTTCTCATGATAATCGCAATTTTACGATTTTTTTTTATTTTTAAAATATCTTTGACTTAGGCCTATAACACCTACATGCTTTATCCGATTGTAACGATTTTTCCACAGAACCCTTATTTTATGAAATAATATATTCGTATTAAATTTGAGCGCAATCGAAAAATTATTTCTTATGAAATTTGCAATTTTACGATTTTTTAATTTTTTTAAACATTCTTCGACTTATAACACCTACATGCTTATCGGATTGTATTGATTTTTCCACAGAACCTTAATTTTAGGAATTACTATATTAATGTGAAATTTGAGCGCAATCTAAAAATAATTTCTCACAAAAAACGCAATTTTACGCTTTTTTCGTTAAAAAAAAAATCTTCGACTCATAACACCTACATGCTTTATCCGATTGTAATGATATTTTCTCAGAACCTTAATTTTATGAATTTATATGTTTGTCTGAAATTTGAGCGCAATCGAAAAATTATTTTTTCGTGAAAATCGCAATTTTACGATGTTTTTCGATTTTTTTACATTTCTTCTACTTATAACACCTACATGCTTTATTCGATTGTAATGATTTTTTCTCAGAACCTTAATTTCATGAAATTATATATTCGTGTGAAATTTGAGCGCAATTGAAAAATTATTTCTTATGATAATCGCAATTTTACGATTTTGACGATTTTTTAAATATCTTCGACTTAGGTCTATAACACCTACATGCTTTATCCGTTTGTTATGATTTTTTCACAGAACCCTTATTTTATGAATTTATATATTCGTATGAAATTTGAGCGTAATCGAAAAATTATTTCGCGTGAAAATCGCAATTTGACGCTTTTTTTCGTTTAAAAAAAATTACGCTTATCCAACAACGCGCCCGAAAAAGCGTTTGCGAAGCTTCCTAGTCAATAACGAAAAAAATTATGTAGGCCTACGTATTAATAAGATTATCACGATGTTTGCACAGCACACGTCGGTATTAGCCTCAAAATATTATCTAAATTAACTGTTAGATTGGGTTTGAGATCAGATTATAAGTATGGTTTTAGAAACACCAATTACCTACATATGTTTATTAAAATATTTTTCAACGTAGACTATTGGTTTGATAATTTATATTTTATGAAATAATATAATTTATTCCGAAAGGTATGTGAAACAGGTCATTTCGTCTATCTCGTCTATCTACAATATCGTTATTGTCAGCGTCGTTGTGAATATCGTCGTTCGTATTAAGTAATCGTTGTCGTAAACATAAGCATTAAATTGAACATCAACATCAACATCAACGTCAACGTCAACCTCAAAACGTCAACGTTAACTTAACATTAACATTAAGATTAACATTAACATTAAGATTAACATTAACATTAACATTAGGCCTAATATTAACATTAACATTAACATTTCCATGAACATTAACATTCGTTGGCGCAATGTACCCAACGATAAAATAATGCTATGAAAACATAACCTCATTCTCATATTGACATTCTCTTTTTCTGTTTCCTTCTACCGCAAGGTAAAGAATGGAGTCGACTGCTGAAAGGCGTATTATTTTTCATGACAATAACACTTTACTATTGTTGTTAACACTTACCAACTAACAGCACGAGTAATAGATGCTTTCTCATGCTCGAGTCATACATAACAACTGCGCACACGCTACGGGAATCAATGGCCAGTTGCTTCATGAGTCAAGCCAGTCAGTGTTACGTCGCTTGTCATGCGCGCAATGTACGGACTCACGCCCACTTCTAACACACGTAGCTCGATCGTGTCTAGGCTAGAAGTACATAACGCGCATTCTGTACGCTGATAGCGAAAGTGTCCAAGTCCAACGAGACGAGGGAATCTAGTTCATAAACAAAATATTTGATTTGATTTGTCATAGCCAGGTTCCCATGGTTGCGGCTAGATTTCTTGCCGTGAGCTGAGTGCAATGATATTTAACTACAAAAGATGATAAATATCATTAGTTTTGTGTATCTCCTTGCCAAATGACGTAAACTTGTGGCGTCAACATGTTGCATAGTCGTGTGAATAGCTTTCAAGTTTCAAGGTCAACTGCACTTCCACTGACAATTAAGATTTCTTTCCGCATTTTCTTGCACATTATTGACATTCTTGGTACAAAACTGAAGTGTTCAGATAAAAAGTAACATTTCATTAAATTATTGCAAAATAAAATGTCAACTTGTAATTTTACAACAATCATTTCTTGTATACGCTCCGCTCCGATCGACAAATTTATTTATTTAGTCATATTATTAAAAAAAAAAAGTAAAAATAGCAAAAAAGTAAAAGAGGAAATTTAGCCCAGAGTGTGACTGCTTTGTGTTAAATAATATTAATTCGCATTATGCAGTTCAGTTGTGACATAATTCCTAAATTATTTATTTATGCATGGGTTGAATCTCATTTGTTCAGATAACGCACGGACTTAATTTCTGTGTATCCCCACCCCAAATAATTCACAGAGAGATGATACGACCAAATACCATCTAGTAACAGAACACAAGACCAATCAACTATCGTCTATAAGTATAACAGATTTCCTACGGTATATACAATTATATTTTGCCTTTTGCAGTCACGTTTATGGATGACTGTTTTCATATTCATTTTAATGTTGTTCGTTTCTTTTTTGGCTGGAACTGGCAGCACTCTACTACAAGTCCTTTGTAAATCAGTTTTATTACTGAATATGATAAGACGTTAAATAAATAAATTAATTAATTAATACATTACTAAATAAATAAACAAACAAACAAATAAATAAATACGAAAATAAATAAATTAATGCATGCATGCACGCATGCAAAATTATTTTTAAAGTAATTAAATGAATACCT
Source organism: Sweltsa coloradensis (assembly GCA_024449915.1). Taxonomy (NCBI): domain Eukaryota; kingdom Metazoa; phylum Arthropoda; class Insecta; order Plecoptera; family Chloroperlidae; genus Sweltsa; species Sweltsa coloradensis. The sequence continues at coordinate 26,927 of JAMZAV010002998.1, forward strand.
AACAGTTAGAATTTATGGTTCTCAACTTTAAACTGTTGGATACATTACAGCAATAGACACGACTTTAAAATTCCAAAACATTACCAGTGTTTTAGTTGTTGATGTACTAGAAAACTGTATTTTTCCAACAAGTGCTTTTAGTGGCAATAGTTGATTCAATATCCAGTCAAATATCGTAAGTACGTGAACGGTGAAAGTGAGATTTTCACGAAAAGTATTAACTCGATTTTAAATCTATTCCTGTGTCCACTTGCCGTCGGAAAGTTACCCAAGTGCATACTCTGATGTGAGTACCTATTACTTTATTCACGATCGACTCAGTCATGTATATTGACCCACGATTACGAAGCCGAGACAATGCAGTGCCCAACGTTTCTTGAGGTTCGCTTACGTTATAGGTCGTTATTAGAGCGCACGTAAGAATACGAAACTCGCAGGAAATACATAAGTCAACAAGTAAAATGATACGCTTGAATTCTTCTAGGATGTAAAAAATGTAGAGGTGATAATGCTTGTATATGTCTATCCATCATACACGTAAAGAATGGTATAGAAACAAGTTAAACTCCCGAGGAAGAGCACACGCATTGTAGAACTATACTCAAATTCAAAAATTTGTAAAAAAAAAAAAAAACATCAGCCAAGCTCTCCTTTAAAAGTCTTCGGCTGTGAATGTTGTGAGATATAGAATTTGGGCCAATCTTTTCATTCTTCTTCCCTAGTTTCGCATTGGAAAGAAGTAAGATCATTTCGCCTGTTGATGAGCGCCAAGCCAACCATTTTCGTGGTATAAAAAGTAAAAATTTAAACTCAAAATCATAAAAAAAAATTGCTTTGCCAATGAATTTGATTCATTACGAGAACTTTGAAAAGTCAATGGCCAAGTAATTTTTTTATGATTTTGAGTTTAAAATTATTACTTTTTTTACCACGAAAATGGTTGGCTTGGCGCTCGTCAACAGGCGAAATGATCAGTTCAGACCAAGAAAGATTGTCAGACATAAAGTCCTAAATTCATACTCGTGCCATTCAAGATAACATTAGCAAGTGTTGAATAATACATTTTGTTAAGAAGTTTCTGATAACCTAGTATGATTGTTTGTGATTTATTAGGGTTTTCATGAAGGAGATTATTAGATGCCCACTTAGCAAGAGATTTTAGGTACTCGTTCATCATCAATATTGCCTGGTTAATTGATGAAGGTGAAGCATGTAAGTAGATTTTTGCAAGCCATCGGCGTATAAATGATGATAGCAGTACTTAAGAGATGATGATATATCATTTATATATTGAAAATAATAGAGGTCCAAGGACACTGCCTTGCGGGACTCCAGCACATACGGGTTCCCAGGTTGATTGATTGCCATCGGATATTACAGATTGTTTTCTTTGACGAAGGTAAGATTCCATCCACTGAAGTGTAGGAGAAGAGAAATTAATAGAGTTAAGTTTAGTTTTAAGTATGTCAATGTCAACAGAATCAAAAGCTTTGATAAAGTCAGGTATTGTCAAGAGCGTTAATTGTCGACTGTCCATTTTCTTCCTTATATCATCCGTTAATTTAATTAAAGCTGTGCCTGTACTGTGATTTGATCTAAAACCGGATTGATATTTATCTAATATGTCATTTTCTGCAAGATATGCTGAAATTTGTTGATGAACAATAAATTCCAACGCTTTCGAAAGAGCTGGTAAAATACTTATGGGTCGATAATCATTGGCTGAGTTTGGTTTAGTCTTTTAAGATAGAGGGTGGACAAGAGCCTGCTTCCAGGTAGTTGGTAGTTGGGTATTTGATATTTGATATTTATTAGCTTAAAGGCGTGCTACATAGGGCTATGAAGCCCCTTTAAGTGTAGCCAACCTCTATAATTTACATGTATTATTGGTACACAGTATAGTAACATATTATAAAGTATACAATTTGATATTTTAAGTTATGCATAAGAATGTACTAAATCTAGAGAGAGATATTGATTGATTGATTGATTCAGGTCTTTATTTTAAGGCGGGATTAAGACTAGTGAAACCTTATCTTCCATCCAACTTTTAAAGAGGTACATTACATTTGAGAGATAGATAGATAGATAAGGGTCTTTATTGTAAGGCGGGATTAAGGCTAGTGAAGCCTTATCTTCCATCCAACCTAGAGGAGAGAGATATGATGGTCATGAAGAGAGAGAGAGAGAGAGAGAGAGAGAGAGATTTACTGCTTGTCATAACCTTCATGCATACCTTATGACTGTGGTCCAACTCTTGAAACACAGAAGTCATCGTTTGTTTTATATGAACATCAACAAATTCAACTGTTGTCATGGCTACTGGAGCCCATGTGTTTTGGTAAGATCATGTTTAATTTCAAATACAAAATTTTGTCTTTTTCTCCGGACCCTGTTACCCGATTTTGGTTTTGAAAGCAAAAGTATCTGCGTCTGAGGTACATCTAAGTGTGGTCCAAGTTTCATAGTTCTAAGATGTACCATTTTTTTCTGTAGGCTCTTATTCCTAAAGGTTCCTTTTCCCCCAGCCAGCCAGCTAGCCACCCACCCAGCCGGAAGGTTTTCAACTAAGTTAAGGCACTTTTTTTAAACACAGAACGGGTTATCGGATCAAGCTGATTTTTTTTGGTAGGTCATGGACCACATATCAGGTCTTATACCAAGTTTCAAGATCGGCGTGTGCAGATGGATGAAAACCCCACAACTCGGGTACCTTCAAAACATTATTTTATTTATGGCTGGATCTGGCTAGCACAGGTCTGTCCTTCCCACTCTCCTAGGCTAAAGTGGCGCATTATGACCTAATGGTTGACGCGCCCCAAAACCAAATAAACTTATCCTTGTTTGTAATAACGTTAGGTTTCGCCATTGTTAACATAGAATCATAGTCTTAAGCTTGATGATTAATTTAAATTTTAAAGGATCTACAAAAATTGCAAATATCCAACAATAGGCTACAAGACTTGTGTGCTGAACTCTTTCAATGTTTAGTTTGTACGTGTGTTGTGTGTAGTATGTACACCTACTCAAAAACTACACGTAAAAGTGCAATTTGCATTACTACTTTTTATTACTTCGATGTTAGTCGAACTCCTTACTGGTCCTAATAACACTGATGAAGGTTCCTTGAAAAATAGACACGATAGTCACATAATAGTAACTGAGAGCGAAATGAGAGACAAATTCTGGGATTTTGTAATATTCATTAGGCTTTTTACATATAGTGTCATAAGAGTGGCATTCCTTACATATTTCCTGCTATAACAAGCTTCGATTACGCTACTTAAATGGTTAAATAACTGTAATTGACTTTACAAATTTTTTCCTTTTTTGACCAGGCGGGACCATACTTACATAAATTTGAAATGTCTTATCTACCCGGCACCTCCACCAAGACGGCGATTTTAAGTAATTGTATTATTTGTGTTCTACTTCGACAATCTGTCGATTAAGTAGTTTCTCTCCTATTATTGGGTAACTTCTCCCGTACTTGTTCTTGTTCCAGTATTGAAGTGTCCTAGTCTTCTGGGTGTGTCTCGACAAACATAGCAGACAAGTTGACAACTGTGGCATCCCTTAAGGTGTCTCTTCTTTGTTTGTTGTTTGAATTTGAATCTTCTAAATTGTTGGCTCCTATATTAAATATTTTATTGATTTTTTTGTTTTTGATATTATTTACTCAGATTACGACTACTATTTGGTGGTATATCACATGAATAACCCTAAAATAAACCGATTTTATTACTACTTGACTTTATTATCTTTGTGTTCATTTGTGTCCAATAACGCAAAGATACTTACTTTTGAAGACAAGAACCATATAATTTACTTGACGTTCATTGTTAGCAAAGAAATCGTTTCTGTAGTGACCAACTGTGAAACAACAGTACAAATTCAAAGTGTAAAGCTATAAAACGCCAAAAGCATAATGTACAAAGAATCAGGCATTAGACATTCTCAGTTGTATATATTGAGCAAGACAAGACACAATCACAGAGACAATGGGCAATAGTAAAAGTAAGCCAAAGCAAAATAAACACACTGAGAAAAAACCTAGGGCGACAGTCCAGGTCAAAGAACCGAAAGACGATCAAGACACAGTAGAACACGCACCAAAACAAACCACGGAACCGAAAGACAATCACAGCACAGTGGAATACGCACCAAAAGAAACCACCAAACCATACCCCAAGGAAGACGACGACGACGTTGTCCTGTACAAATATCAAGGTTACGGTAATATATCTGAACAGATTTATCGACTCACGACCCCGAACTACCACCCTCGAGACAACGGTGTTGTAGAGCGGTACGAGTCACAACCTCAAGATGACTGTGCAGATGAGACGCCTATCCGCTGCCAACTAAACCTGACCATCGTCAATCGAGGAGAGTTTGATAGGAAGGAAACGACGACGACGACACAACCAACAGCGGATCCTCTGTGTTTTGATCAATTCCCGCAATACATGGATATGATGAAGCAGAACTACCAGCAAGAGCTAGCAAACCTACAGCGACAAAATACAGAGTGCATTCAGCAGTTGCTGGAGATGGTTCAGCAACAACAGTTGGGTCCTATGCTTCAGCAGATGGGTGCGCCACAGCCACAGCAACAGCCACAGCCAGCAACAGCACAGCAAGCAACAGCACAGCCACAGCAACAGCCCAGCCACAGCCACAGCCACAGCCACAGCCACAGCAACAGCCACAGGTATATTTGTCATCAAACCACAACCATAGCGCATTGAGATATTACTGTTGAAGCTCTGTAGTGAACGTATTATCATTTTGACCAAAGCCAAAACCAATATAAAAATAATTTCTAGCAAGCGTTTGTGGAAGTTAAGTTTGTTTTCATAAAGTGATGCAACACCTTCATATTAACATACACAAACAAGGTTCTCAAAAAGATGACACCTTATCAAGGTGCGCGGAAGCGCACCGGGCCAAGCCACGCGCGGCTCCGCTTACACTAGCGCCTATTACCGCACGCCTACATTAGCACTTAACACGGTGTCGCCGACGCGAAACCATTTGAGATAAAAACTTGCAAACTTTTAATTATTTTGCTTTTACTATGAGATGACCCATTCAAGTTTCATCCCGATCGTATGATGCGTCTAAAAAAAGTTATTGAGACGTCAAGATCGTTCAATAATTCTTTTGGGCTGGCTGGCTGGCTGACGAATATATGTATCAGTTTTGGGCCCTCAATGGATAATGTTAGAGAAGTCAAAATTTGCACCGATGTCAGTCATCTCAGTGACCATCTGCTAGACAAACGGTAATTGGATTAGATGGCCGGAAGCTTAGATAATGCAAAAAAAAAAAATTATAACTGCGATGCTCAAACCTTTTAATTATCAATGAGTGAGATTTTATTTTGAATAATTGTAAATTTCAGTAATTTTCTCTACTTGGACTCTAACATCCATACCGTGTACGTTCTAAAAAAAATTATTGATATACCATACAAAAATGCAAAAACTTGCAAAAAAAAAAGGGTCAAGCCGAAAACGAGGAAGATACAAAGTGGCTCAACTGCATAAAGTGGTGATATCTAGAAGTGTGGCCATGCCCATTATTTTGCTTAAAATAATAAATATATTTATTAATTATATAATAAATTAATAATATATCAATATCCATATTATTATCTAACTATAATGAAATAAGTAAGTTAACAAAAATAACATAAACATTAAATAAACTTATTGAAACATTTACATGTGGAAATATCAAAATTAGCAGACGCCATTCAAAATTGGATGGATGGATTTGGATTGGTTATGTTTTGGTTAGTCAGTAACGACAACCAAGTTAAAAATTTATCGACCAAGCTTTTAATTTTGAATGGCGTCTGTTAATTTTGATATTTCCACATGTAAATGTTTTAATAAATTTATTTAATGTTTATGTTATTTGTGTTAACTTATTTATTTCATAATTATAGTTAGATAATAATATGGATATTGATATATTATTAATTTATTATATAATTAATAAATATATTTATTATTTTAAGCAAAATAATGGGCTTGGCCACACTTCTGGATATCACACTCTTATATGCAGTTGAGCCACTTGTATCTTCCTCGTTTTCGGCTTGCCCCCTTTTTTGCAAGTTTTTGCATTTTTGGATGGTATAAAATATACCATACCTAGCACAAATTCCACGAACTTATATTTCAAGTCCAACAGTGTGGTAGGCCTATTCCGAATGCGTGTGAAATAGTTGGGATGAAACGGCTAAGGAATTTAATACCTTTTGGGCTATTGTTGGATGAGCGAAGCGAAGACTTCAAATTCACTGACCCCCAAAAAATTTAGCTCGGATGTTTTTTTTTCTGTCTGTTTGTTAGCTTTCTACCAGGCAAACGGCATATTATCCGATCTTGATGAAAATTGGAGGGGACCTTCGAAATCTCTAAACTTAGAGGTGTATTGTTTTTGGGTACAATCGAAGAAATATTTCTCATGAATATCGTACTTTTTCGATTTTTAGTGCGATATTTTCGTGCTATTTGGGCCGATTCTGACCAAACGGGTGGGGCTACAACGTTCATATTAAACAAGGACATTAAGGTTACGGTGATGTAGTACCTTTTGAAAGAAAAAGTTGAAAAAGTTAGCCAGAATCCATATAAATAAAGCTTTTAATATAAGTTTTTTACGGTAAATAAAACCAATTGACAAGTAACAATATAAACTTGACAACAATCACCTACAAAGCGTAGGCAGCAAAGCAAAGTTCTTGCAAAAGTAAAGATATCCCACGCAAACTAAAAACTTTTTTTAAAAAAAGCTCATCCATCAACGCGGCTAAAAAAAGCGTTTGCGAAGCTTCCTAGTAGTACTTATAGTAGGGCCTATTGCAAGTAACAAGTGGTGACCGTAATAGACAATCGGCAATACAAAATTTTAGATTTACATTACTGATTAATTTCGAGAACACGTAATGGAGTTTTAAAATAATAGATTAACTAAGTGTGTAGAGAAATAATTTTGATGGAGTCCTATAGTTAATGTTCTAGAATATTTATGTTTTAAAATTAATCTGATATAATGACAGTTCAGAGGCAAAGAGGCACATTTTGCACTTCGCACACATGCCTATAGCTATTTTTTGGCCAGGAAGCGTCCAATGTAAATTAAATTTGACATTATTAGGTTCGTTTGGTTTGCGACACAAACCTACACTACTAGTGTAGGCTCACAAAGTCTAAAAAAAGCGTTTTCGTATTAAGTGTAGTGTAAAGTGTACCATTTCTACACGAGCTCTAGGAGGTGAATGATACAATTTTGCAATGTGCAATACAATATACTTTTGCGCTAAAAATAATTAATAGTCAACTATAATACGCATAAGAAACCGATTCGATGTATTTTCTTTATCTGGGACTATTTTGTGACGAGGGCAAATGCATAGGGTAGGGTACTCTATAACCTCAAGAAGGATATTAAGCACTAATGAAGTTTATGTTCCAAATAACCTTTCATCGTATAGTCTGATAGCAGACCTATAATATAAATTTAACTCATTTAGTCCCTTCAACAGTACTGTACTTTTTGTTGTTTTATTATGTTTTAGTAGTTAGACAGTTCGATGTGGGCAAATCTAGTGTAGAGTAAAACTTATAAAACGTTTGGTTATCCTGGGGAAAGTGTAGTGTAGGTAATTTGATTTCAAGGCCTACATCTACACTACACAAGTCTACACTACACTAGGTAAAACATACAAATCTATTGTGAATCAAGCAACTAGAGCCTTTCAGTAGTAGATTAGAGTCTAATCTAATCTCATTGATATTAGTCTAATCATCAGACTAATATCAATATTTATTGTTTATCGGCCTGAAACTATCCACGGAAATGGACGATTTTGGACTTTTGATCAAAATCTAATATCACAAAAAAAGTTAATTTATTCACTGTTTACCTTAAATCATTTTTATAAAAGTGCAAGAATATAGTCCTTTATTTCCTCTTCTGTATAGAACTGCACAAAGTTTCAAGTTACTGTGATGTAAGTCAACTGAGCTGAAGGGAATAATATGCTAGAGTGCATGCCTGCAATATCTACTTAACTGAACCTCTAGTTTCACAAAATACGATTTCAAATTCCATAAACATGTTTCTTTATTAAACGAGGGAGCGGAGCGACCGAGTGTCTCCATTCATACTCAAACGGAGCTCATTCTGTGATTCTGTGTGTGGGTCCATCTGTATGTCTGTACGTCGAAAATCAGCCGAACCGCCGAACAGATTGCGCTGAAATTTTAAACAGACATCCGGTACGAGTTTACTGAGAACTGCTAACAAAATCAGCTAGATCCATGGCGATTTAAACCTACAAGAAAGAATAAATTGAAAAATAGTCTGCTTATGTGTAGGAACTAGGAAAACGCCAAAGTCGTTGTTAAACGAGTGAGTGACCTATGTGTATAGTATCCGGTATCATTCCCCATACTGGGCTACATCGAGCCTTAGGTATATGGGAGAAAAGGCGATGTTCCCGGGTACTCACCACATGGCTCACTCACTCGTTTAACAACGACTTTGGCGTTTCCCTAGTTATATAAATTGAACATTTAAAATGCGAATCATGTTCAAAACGTATTAGCGTGAAACATTACCAAATTTCCAAGATAAAACAAAATCACCTAAGTTTTATTACCCATTTAACACCCCTCAAAAATAATATGTGGGTGTAAAAATATAAAAAAGTTCGAGCTAATGGGTATCGAACCCCAACCCTCCGTGCGGTAGTCTAAATACTTACCAATTGGCCATGCAAGCCACGTAGTTATCGTCCCACTAGCTGCTACTAAACAAATGCTATAGATATTTTAAAAATCACATTTTAATTTATTGTAGGATTAAATCGTAATGAATCTAGCTGATTTTGTTAGCAGTTCTCAGTAAACTCGTACCGGATGTCTGTTTAAAATTTCAGCCCAATCTGTTCAGCGGTTCGGCTGATTTTCGACGTACAGACAGACAGACAGACAGAATCACAGAATGAGAGCCGTTCGAGTTGAATGGAGACACTCGGTCGCTCCGCTCCCTCGTTTAATTATTTTAACGACAATGGTTTTGTTTTAGACAAAATATTTTTTGTTTGTTATTTTTGACTGGCTGGGAAATGCAGTGCCCAAGGTTTATACAATTTTGCACGCTCAAGGTACCACCAAATTCCGCTCGGAGATTGAGTAAACCTTACAACACGAATTTCGTACTGGCTATGTTTTCCATAGTATTGTCACAGATAATAGACTACACTGCGTTATATGCATTTCAAAACATATTTAATAATTTCAAATACAATCCAGAAATAACAAAATCTTTCCCGACCAGGGGATTGAACCCAGATCTCCCACATTTCGGGTATAACAGCGTCTTAGACAAAACTAGACTAGTAAAACACCAAAGTCGTAGTTAGACGAGTGAGCGAGTCATGTGTTGAGTACCCGGGAACATTTGCATTTAAGTTTGATAATTATATTAGTATAATTAATATGGGGTTTAAGTTTAGCTGGAAAAGGGCGTGTCAACTGTAAGGCAATAATGCGCCACTCTAGCCTATGATAGCCTATAGGGAGGTCTAAGGTAGGGGGAAGAAAAGAAATGTTACGGGGTACTCAACACAGGCTCACTCTGTCGTTTAATCTTATTACAAGTAGAGGTATGTTTTAACATTCTGTTTTGTCTCTGTAGCATGTATCTCAGGAGAATCCACAGTATGGTCCGATTTCCCCACCAAATGACCCACCAAACTTGTTCTACCATAACAACACGAGGCCAGAATACCGATACCCGCCGCCAGAATACCGATACCCGCCACAAGAATACCGATACCCGCCGCCAGAATACCGTCACCCATCATCAACAGACAACGTCTTGTACGAGGACGAGATGAACGGGACAAGAATCACCATCAGCGAGTCTCCCAACAATCCCGCTTCCAGAAACACCCAGAACACTTTGCTTGACGCCTCTGGTAATGAGCCACTATCCCCGGTGCTGCAACTAAATATAACCAAATCACGTGCAAATGAACCATCAAAGTCACAAAAATCACGTGTTAAAAGTAAATATAATAAAGATGAAAACAGACAACCTCAAGACGAAAACATGCTTTCTTTTGAAGAAGAGCCTGTGCCCCAGGTGAACCTGTTTATTAATGTTGCTCCTTCCGGACCCTCCACCGCTGCCACGGAACCCCCTGTCAAATCCAAATCCAAATGTCGACTGAAGAAGAAGTCGACTTGATATAAACAAACAAATGTTCAAGGAGTTGCTGTTGTTGTGTTAAATCCTGATATATTACAACTAGTCATGAATCATATTCCTCGCGAAACACCAATGAGCACATATCACCACTCATCACCTCATCTCCGCGCGCCATTAGGCCTACACCTACATGATCACATTTGGTCCGAGTAAATCTTTAGTAACTGTAAGTGTAATACAATACTATCTGGGGTTTTAGGGTTGTTTGTGGGTGTTGGTATACCCGAGTTTTTTATCGACACCTGTAAGGAACTTTCAGCTGCATTACAATACAGCGGTGCCGTATCGATATAACCCAGCCACCGTACACACTTTTACAACTAATTCCGTTCATTGCAATGCGAAAACCCTTCTTTGCAAAGTTTTGAAGTGACCAAATTGCTGTCTGCTGCTACTAGTCTGCTATGATTTTAATAAGGGGTAGGTGGATTTTATCTTAACCTAACCACATAACCAGGATGCATCGATAGTTGAGAAAAGATTTAAGTTTTGTCTAGTTTATTTGGATTAAGGTCGCGTCAACCGTTAGGTCCTAATGCGCCACTAGCCTTGGGGATATGGAAAGTTCCATTCTACGGGTAGGGGAAGAAAGGGGGATTTCTCACGTCGCGGTCGTCATCGTCGGAGAGGTAAGGGGGACAGTTCCCCAACGACGACCATCAGAGCTCACCTCTAGTTTCAAGGAGTGATAAATTTCCCTGCTTATACCAGCTGATGTTTGCGAGATGGACTTTATCTCTGGGCCAATTCTACCCCGGGACCGGGTCCATACGAGATAAAAAACTTTTCGTCTGGATGCCTGCTATAGGTTGGATGGATGCCCAACTATAGGTTATAGTTGTGGGTTATAGAGCTGCTATAGGGTTATTGCTAGGGCTGCTGAAAAACGCTGGAAAAAGCTTTCAGTTAGGATTGGTGGTACCTGGAATATATCTTGCTCCCTCCTGAATCTTTTTCTAGCGTTACACATGAGCTCTCGGCCTCGGTTGGGTCTTGATGTCATTGTCTTGATGTTATTTTGTTAGTAAGGATAATATCACACGAATGATATAGTGGAGGTAAAAATAATTTGCCTTGGAGCTATAAGATGATTTATAAAAATAAGGGAGAAAAAGATAATATTGAGAACTATCGGCAGATTTCAATCTTACCATCGCAGCATTCTAAAACGTTTTTGAGAAGCTTATTTTATGTTAAATCGTTTTATGAATCATTTCAACAGATTTAACATTATCATACCTAATCAATTTGGGTTTCAAAAAGGAAAGTCCGCTAGTGATGCTCTGTATGCTCTCTTTACCAGCAAATAGTTGTAGCATTAGATGAGGGGTCATCGACAGTAGTGATCTCAGCAAAGCCTGCGATTGTGTAAAACATGAAATAATTATCAACAAATTTACAGCAATTGGTGTATGCGATTGGGCCATAAATGATAACATAATACCATACCTTAAAAAAAACTCAGCAAGTAGTTGTTAAAAATGGAAAGTGTCACTGTGATTGGATAGAAATTAGTGATGGTGTGCCCCAAGGAAGTATCCTGAGTCTTCTGTTCTATCTAGTATATTATGTAAACGAAGTATATTGCAACAAACCTAGTTCGAGTCTACTCCTATTCGCTGATGATTCTATAACTACGCTGGCCACCGATGTTTCACCAGACTCTCCAGACAAACTGACAACTCTTGCTGGATCTGCTTGAACGGTATCGAGGAGTATTATGGGGAGAATAGATATTTTGAAAACAGTGGTAGTAAACTTTTCAAAAATATTAGATCCACATAGCCACAAATAAATGAAATATTGATAAGAAATGACTCACTTGAAACTGTTGACGAATGCAACTTTTTGGGTGTGTGGTTTGATAAAAATCCTAATTGGAGAGTGCACTGCGGGGATGTTAAAAAAATTGTGCTCTGCGTATTACGCGATATACTGTTAATGAAACCCCTAGTCAGCCACAATATTTTAAAGTCTATCTATTATGCATATTTTCAATCTGTTGCAAGTTACGGTATTTTGACGTGGGTCAATTCTAGAGAGACCCTAATGTGTGTTTTTAAACTTCAAAAGAGGCATTTAAGAAATTCTTGATGGGGGTCGGCCCAATGGACCAGTTGCCGTCAGTTGTTCAAGAAGCAAGATTTTAACTATTCATAGCATTTTTATTTTGGAAAGTGTAATGCACATTAAAAAAATTTAAGTATGTACAATACTTATTCAGATAACCACACGCACCAACGTTTTACAAGATATCGTAACAAACTAGCCATACCTGACTTTTACTTGAAGTGTATTCATAGGTGTGGCTCGTTGGTCTTGTGGTTAGCGTATCTGCTTCCAATGCAGAAGCCCAGGGTTCGATTCCGCTCAAGTCAGAAGTTTTTTAACTTCTGATTTGGACTTCAGTCCATCAGTTCTTGCCTTAGGAGTTTGTAAACGGTGACTTTGAGCCGTCCTAGCAACGAAGCCATAATAAATTTCAGAGTTGTTCTGAATCGGCCTTGTGATTCTGGCGTTGATTCGCGGTGTTCGCACTGTCCATCCCACTGATTGCAATATTTCCTATTAAGAAATATTGATCTTTGGTTGGTTATCGCTCATAGTCGATTGCGTCGGGGCCTGCAGGGTTGGCTTGGTCGCTTTGATTTAAAGTCCCCCACTGAAAATCAGTTATATAACTGAGTGGGTAGACTCTAAATAAAATTTATTTATTTATTATAAGTTTTACAATCATCTCAAAACCTGAAAATATATGTAACACATTTGATGGTAAACTACTATTTCGTTGTAAAGTTAAATCCATACTGTTAGCTAAATGTACATATGATTAAGATTTCTTAATTTTAAATTTAAAGTAGATCTAGATGCACGTTTTGTTTTATATTTGACATCTTATACAGACAGGTACTGTTGTTGTTGACCATGTAAGATGCCACTTTTACATTTACTGTAAAAAAAATGTAATCTATTTACAATAAAGACATGAACTGAACTGCACTGATTTATATTTTATTTTGTGGGATAGGATTGTTCCTCTTTCTAAGTTAAATGCTTCAAGTTTTAGAGTGGATGTCTACACAGGCCTACCGTTGATTATTATAGTCTACCTTTGTAATAAAATAAGGGATTAGTGCAGGTCTGAGTGTTTTCATGCTACATGCATGCCGAAAAATAAAATGTATTACTTCTCTTCGGCGAATAGCCCAATCTTTTACAACCCATAGGCTTATGCATACATTATTTAACTTTAAAAAAAAATACTTTGTTTAGACACTTATACAATGCACCAAATTTAGTTTTATAGTTTAGTTTCATTAAGGGCACGTCAACCATTAGGTAATAATGCGTAACTCTAGCCTAGGGAATGTCCGGAGGAAAGGCATATGGTTTGTTTGTTTCAACCGTTAGGTCATAATGCACCACTCTAACCTAGGGGGGGAGGGGAGGAGGGGCCCATGTTAGTCAGAACCAGCCACGGGCAAGGGAGAGAAAAGAAGAGGGTTCTCACGTCGTGGTCGTCAAGGTCTTTGTCATCGTTCGTGTTGTAATTGTCGTCGTCGTCGTCGTCGTCGTCGTCGGGAAGATCAAACGGAGGGAGGTGGTTCCCTGACGACTACTGCCAGAGCTCTCCTCTAGTTTAGGGGGTAATATACTTTCCTAGTCACTAAATTCTACCCCGGGCCCAGACGGGGGTCGATGAATCACGATTAAAGTGAAAAACACTATTTTGTGATCATACCGAGGTTCATGAATCGTCTCGGGGATCGAAGAAAACGCTTCTTACAAAGATTTATCCAAATCAGAATTTCTCTGTCCGAATGTATTAGCAACGAAGGACCATTGGAGGCAAGCTGAATTCTTGCACAGACCTTCCAGAAAGCGTCCTTAACAAAGGAACAAAAGTCCTCAAAAATCGGACTAGAGCGTCGGCCGCCATCTTGGAAAATGTATGCACAGGTTGGTTGTTTTTGTATATCTTCAAAAGGGCGGAAGTTAGACGAAAAGTTTCAGCAGCAAAAATATTATTCACATAATTCTTTACGACAATGGTGTCTACCATATTTTCGGTAGAGACAGCGGTTATGTCACAAAATCATGGTTTAAATGTTGCTTATTGGAGTACCAGCTGATTTCCTGATTTTTGCGCCCAGTATCACAATGCCCGATAAATCTGTGAGAAATTGATTTAAACCCAAAATGACTTTTGTACGGTGTTCATGAAAGCTTCCATTAGTATTTTTAATCATCAGGTCTGCGAAATCGAATTTCGCATTTACCCGGATTTTGGTTAATCCACTGTTGGTATTTCCTCAAAAAAGCCATATTTGACTGACCATTATTAAGCACTAAAATACCATCCGACGAAAAATGCTTTCGACGCACATTGAAATGATTAAAATAACGATCCGATTTCAACGAAAGGTTTAGTCCAATATGGCTGCAAATCCCTAATATTTATTCACAATTGGAATTCTGGTTTCGTGCTCTTTTTACATGTACTCTTTTAGTTACATTATTAAGCGAGCGAAGCGAGCGTTTCCATTTGACTCTGCCGGAAAAATTAGTCACTGGTTTTGTTTTGTTTTGTTTTGTTTTTTGTTTTTTTTTTTGTTTGTATGTCTCGCCATAACATTCGAACAGAGGTTCGGATCGAGTTGAAATTTTGACCATCCGCAAGCTTCGTTCTCGATTGAATGCCATTAGTTTTGTGGCAAAATCGTTCAAAAAGTTAAAAAGTTACATTAAAGTTAATCGAATTTTTTTTTTCAAACTAAACGGCGACAAAATCTGAGATAGCCAAATTATTTAGAATGTCCGTCCGGTTACGAATATGTTAATTTTATTTTGATCCGATAAGTAGTGTAGATGGAAATTACATTATAACAAAAGTAACGTTGCCATGGCAACGAAAAGACGCGCGAAGTTTCTAATGCACTGCCACCTAGAAGTAATCAAAATACTTTCGAGGAAGCAGTCTATTATTTGTCACCAAAGAGTTTAAATAGTTTTCGCAAGGAGTCAAGGTCCTCTAGATGGTGGTGGATTTTATCCACAAAGTAAAGGTTTACACACGGGTTTACCCAAATACCTTGGCAATAATAAATAATTTTGGAAACATGGCCCTGTGGACAGCGAACGTCGCAAATTTTAAAATTTTAAAAAATGTGCAATGTGGGTCTAGCTATAGCACGTGCTCGCTTATCAACGCGTCCAACTGAGCGTTTCCTAGTTATTATTAAGCGAGCGAAGCGAGCGTTTCCATTTGACTCTGCCGGAAAAAATAGTCACTTTTTTTTTGTATGTCTCGCCATAACGTTCGAACGGAGGCTCGGATCGAGTTGAAATTTTGACCATCCGCAAGCTTCGTTCCCGATTAAATGCCATTAGTTTTGTGGCAAAATCGTTCAAAAAGTTAAAAAGTTACATTAAAGTTAATCGAAAGTTTTTTTTTCAAACTAAACGGCGACAAAATCTGAGGTGGCCAAATCATTTAGAATGTCCGTCCGGTCACGAATATGTTAATTTTATTTTGATCCGATAAGTAGTGTAGATGGAAATTACATTATAACAAAAGTAACGTTACCATGGCAACGAAAAGTCGCACGAGGTTCGCACTATGCACTGCCACCTAGAAGTAATCAAAATACTATCGAGGAAGCAGTGTATTATTTGTTACTAGGAAACGCTCAGTTGGACGCGTTGATAAGCGAGCACGTGCTATAGCTAGACCCACATTGCACATTTTTTTAAATTTTAAAATTTGCGACGTTCGCTGTCCACAGGGCCATGTTTCCAATATTTTTTATTATTGCCAAGGTATTTGGGTAAACCCGTATGTAAATCTTTTCTTTGTGGATACAAATCCACCGCCATCTAGAGGACCTTGACTCATTGGGAAAAATATTTAAACTCTTTGGTGACAAATAATATACTGCTTCCTCGAAAGTATTTTGATTACTTCTAGTCGGCAGTGCATTAGAAACTTCGCGCGTCTTTTCGTTGCCATGGCAACGTTACTTTTGTTATAATGTAATTTCCATCTACACTACTTATCGGATCAAACTAAAATTAACATATTCGTGACCGGACGGACATTCTAAATGATTTGGCTATCTCAGATTTTGTCGCCGGTTAGTTTGAAAAAAAAACTTTCGATTAACTTTAATGTAACTTTTTAACTTTTTGAACGATTTTGCCACAAAACTAATGGCATTCAATCGAGAACAAAGCTTGCGGATGGTCAAAATTTCAACTCGATCCGAGCCTCCGTTCGAACGTTATGGCGAGACATAAGCTTACAAAAAAAAACAAAAAAAAACAAACAAACAAAAAAAAACAAAACGAGTGACAAATTTTTCCGGCAGAGTCAAATGGAAACGCTCGCTTCGCTCGCTTAACAAACAGTTAAAAAATAGTTTTCCCAAAGAAATGATGTCAAGGTCCTCTAGATCGCGGTGGATTTTATCCACAAAGGTTTACCCAAATAGGCCTACCTTGCCAATAATAAATAATATTGGAAACATGGCCCCGTGGACAGCGAACGTCGCAAATTTTAAAATTTTAAAAAATTGCAATGTGGGTCTAGCTATAGCACGTGCTCGCTTATCAACGCGTCCAACTGAGCGTTTCCTAGTTTATTTTCAATATGTCTGGATTACAAAATACGTACATATTGCTGGCGGATCGTTATTTAAGTCATTTGAATGTGCTTAGAAAGAATTTTTCCTCAAATGCAATTTAGTGCTTAATAATGGACAGTCAAATATGGCATTTTTGAGGAAATACCAACAATGGAAAAAACAAAATTCTGGGTAAATTTCGCGACCTGATGTTTAAAAATACTAATGGAAGCTTGCATGAACACAGCACAAAAGTTCCTTTGTGTTTAAATCGATTTCTCACGGATTTACCGGTCATTGTTTGATACTGGGCACGAAAATTAGGAAATCCGCTGGTACTCCAATAAGCAACATATAAACCATGATTTTGTTACGGACCCGTTGTCTTTACCGAAAATATGGAATACACTATTTTCGTAGAGAATAATGTGAATAATATTTTTGCCATTGAAACTTTTAGACTATCTTCCGCCATTTTGAAGATTTACAAAAACAACCACTTTTATGCAGACATTTTCCAAGATGGCGGCCAACGCTCCAGTCCGATTGTTTAGGTCTGTTTTCCTTCGCTATTAAGGACGCTTTCTGGAAGGTCCTTCCTGGAAATCCTTCGTTGCTTGGCCTTCCACACCAGTCAAGATTATTCAACGTTATTGGTTCATGGTGGCGAGGTTTTTACCCGCAAAGGAATTTTCATCATTTCACAATTGTGCTACTTTCAAAGCGGTTTCCTTCTAGAGTGACCATTCTGCCAAGCGAATCAACCTATTTTCTCACTTCATTCGCCAACACTTATTATTCGTGTACCAACGTTGAGGCATTTACAAAGTTGAAATCCGTTCTGACAAGACATAATATTTTGACAACAAACCACTGGAGATGTTTTATTATTATATTTAATTGAAATAACATATAAATTTTTAAAATAAAACATATCAAAACTAGTAACAACAACCCAAAGGATTTGTTTGTGTTAGTTAAGATTTTCCATTAAAATTTACAAGTAAAATATATATAGCTTATATAATTCAATTTGAAAGCGCAGGAAATTTACATTTTCAGTGCTGGGAACTCTCATTTAGACCGCGATAGAATGTCAATATTGAATGGGCCTAGTTACCCCCACATAGGCAATGATCTCAATCGGTTTCTCTCCATCCATAATTTCTTGTACCGAATGCGTGATCTCGGCGCGGTACTTGCGCGCTCCTGCCGCCGCGGCCTCCTCGGCAAGCTCTGGGGGTGCGAGTGCTGCCGCCTCCTCGGCCGCGCGCACCGCTCCATCGTAAACCACTGCCGCCTCCGCCATGACCAGATGGTTGACAGCGTCGATCAAAGCGTTTTGTGGTGTTACGCGCAGCATATTCTCAATCTCGTAGCCACTCAACGAACTAAAATGAAAAAAAGTAGAAACGTCATTCGCTTGCTTAAAAACTACAGTTGACATTGCCATTATTTTTCTCTATGAATATGATTGTATTTACGAATAATTCGATCATGCGTCCCAGCTTCTGTTTATTTTTAGTCCAGTCCAGTCTGGACCCGAAGAGTACTATAAAATTTGCATGGATTTTTACCCTGTAAAACGCGCTGTTATTGGCAATTCCATTATGGCGCAACCAACCTGCATCACATGGATTCCGGGCGTCGCTTTTTTAATTTGGATCGTTTAACTCTCGGGCCGGATATGAAAACGAGGAAAACACGAGAAAATCTGTGGAAAAATGTAGTCACGATTTTAGGTAACTGATATTAAAACTGGTGACGTCCCAATAGACACATTATATAAATATAAAAAATATTTTTTTAATGCGAACAAGCGAATACGAGCGAATATGTTCTTAGAAATGCATTCACATGCGCTGCGCTGCACCATAGCGCATCGACACGAAAAATATATTGTTGTTTTTTTTTTTTTTTATCGCCAGCTCGAACTCGCAACCTTCTCGTGGTTTGGCCCGTGATTAGTGGAGTTTTACTCCCTGAAACTAATGGCGAGCTCTGGGTCGTCGTCGGGGAACTTTCCCCTTCCCTTTGACTACCTCCCCGACGGCGACGACAATGACAACACGGACGGATGATGACACAGACGAGACGACCACGACGTGGGGAACCCCTGCCTCCACATACGCTTGTGGCTGGTTCTGACCAGGCACGACCGTCCACCCTTTCCCCCGCGTCATCCCTTACGCCCCTCCTTCGTCTCGACAGCCAAGTTGCATAAATAGAGACGTACTAACCATAAAATCAATCCAATTGATGATTGGATATTGCTTTGTCTCATATTAATGCAACTTGGCTAATCGAGACGTAAGGATGACGCGGGGGGACAAGGGGTGCCTGTGCTGGTCAGATCCAGCCACAAGCATATGGGGAGGGGTACCCCCTCGTGCTGTCGTACTCGTCTTGTCATCCAATCAAATTAAACCCTCACATCGTGTTGTTCGTCGTCGTTTTAAAATTTAAATAACATGGTGACATCCATGATTGTTTTATTTGTGTAGCTGATTGTGCAATTGGAGTGGCTACAAACGGAACTATAACAATTGGTTAGTTATTAGAAAATATCGTTTACAAACGTAAAAGAGGATAAGGACAATGGTTTGAACCCCTATTGGAGAAACACGACAAGGCAATCCAAACTATCGTAGTCAGAAAGTCGTTTATCGCAAGTGTAGCTCCTCAGTCCTCACCTCTTAGCCGCAATGGAGGGGAAGGAGCGCGGCTGTCCGATGGCGCTCGCAGTAGTCGCATCGTACGCCCCAGTCGAGCGAAGAACTTGTAAGTCGCGCTCAGTCATGTGCTGACGACGCTTCCTATACTCCGCCGTAACGTCTCGGTCGAACCGCCTCAGTGGAGACAGGTCTATCAACAAGAGGTTCACATTCACATTTTGGACTGGTGAATGTGGAATTCTCAGGCTCTTTGGTCAATCACTCTCCGTAACGACTAACACGACCGACTCCTTTTCTATTTTTGACAATGTAGCGTTCCAGCAACCTACGCTACCGACCGGCGCGGCGGCATAGGCCTGAAATGTTGTGAATTACGAAAATCCTATAAGCATTTATTAGCATGAGTCGGTCAATGCATTACAAATATGTTAAACCGAAGTTTATGTTTTATAGCTAACGACGCAACGCTGTTATGATGGTATTTTAGACAGAAATGAATTATTGGATGAGCGAAGCGAAGACTTCAATTTCACTGACCCCTCAAAAAATTTAGCTCCAATTTTTTTTTCTGTCTGTTTGTTTGCACGCTACCGGGCAAACGGCATATGCGATCTTAATGAAAATTGGAGGGGACCTTCGAAATCTCTGAACTTAGACCTGCCACGTTTTTGGGTACAATCGAAGAAACATTTCTCATGAATATCGTACTTTTACGATTTTTTTCGATTTTTAGTGCGATATTTTCGTGACATTTGGGCCGATTCTGACCAAACGGGTGGGGCTACAACGTTCATATTTTACATGGACATTAAGGTAATGGTGATGAATTGCTTTTTGAAAGAAAAAGTTGAAAAAGTTAGCCAGAATCCATAGAATAAAGGTTTTAATATGAGGTTTTTGAGGTTTTTAATAACAATTAACAATAGAAACTTGACAACAATCACCTACAATGCATTCAAAAAGCACTTGCAAAGGAAAAGTGGTCCCACGCAAACTAAAAACTTACAAAAAAGCTCATCCATCAACGCGACTAAAAAAAGCGTTCGCGAAGCGGCCTAGTTATTAAAAATAGAGCATCAATCAACAATCAACAGCAGAAGTATTCTTTCAATCCCCGATTGAGGCACTTTTTTCTTTTCTGCATACCTTTGCCAATACCATTACCAAGGTATACAATGGGGGCTAACTTTAACGACAATTGCTACAATTCAAAAACTAAGTAGGGACTACTCTCAGTGGGCTTATGATGTTTAATAACCCAATCATATACCTGTAATATACTTTAGAAGACTTGGAAATTTCTGCCCAAGAAATAACCGGACAGTTATATTGTCCGTGCTGCATGTGTATGCAACCCTATTTCTTGACGGCAACGCCGATATTTCTTATGTTGGCGTAAGCCTATATGAGAACCCTGCATGAGTAAGTAGGGAAATTTAAAGTATATTTTTCTAAAACGTAATTCTATTCACGTGTGTCCTTACGTTCCACTTTCTTATCCCCTGCACTGAGCGGTAGATTGAAGTCGACCTGTTTCTGGTGACGCTCCAAGGCGTCGACTTTCTGGTCCCCACCGATGTGTACCCGAGTCTCATCCAGTTCCCAACCACCTTTGGGGTGATATGTGGCTGTACGTGGCATTTCGAAGGGAGGGCCCACCGTCACGTTAGATACTGTGAAAGATAATATTATGTTAATTGCTATTAAACACCAATAGTAAGCTATAGATACGCAGTCTCCAATACCTCCGCACAGGCGCGAGCGTAGCAAATTGAAGAGTCAATCTGCCATATTATTCAAGATGGCGATTTAGCGGTTTGATTTATGCTTTTTTAATGCAATAAAGTATTTTACTGGATTATTTGATATGGTTTTAGCTTGTGCAGCATGGGAATGCACAAACAGAAACAATAAGAAGTTATTGCATAAGGGAATTTAGTAATCATTTGGTGTTAATGGCTAGAATTCTCACCTGACAACCACGGAAGTGGACCAATGACTGCGGATCTAGCCTACTATGGGTGTTTAATTAATATCTATGGTTAAGTGTGATTATCAATACCATATTGGGCCAATAGTAGAGAGCTATACTATAACCATTTCACCACCATTGGGCGCCATTGTAAAACTATAGAAAAGTTTGGCATTACGCATGCGCATGTACTCTTTGTGTTTACACTAGGAAACGCTCAGTTGGACGCGTTGATAAGCGAGCACGTGCTATAGCTAGACCCCCATTGCACATTTTTTTAAATTTAAAAATTTACGACGTTCGCGTTTCCAGTATTATTTATTATTGCCAAGGTATTTGGGTAAACCCGTGTTTAAATCTTTACTTTAAAATCCACCGCCATCTAGAGGACCTTGACTCCTTGGGAAAACTATTTAAACTCTTTGTTGACAAATAATAGACTGCTTCCTCGAAAGTATTTTGATAACTTCTAGGTGGCAGTGCATTAGAAACTTCGCGCGTCTTTTCGTTGCCATGGCAACGTTACTTTTGTTATAATGTAATTTCCATCTACACTACTTATCGGATCAAAATAAAATTAACATATTCGTGACCGGACGGACATTCTAAATGATTTGGCTATCTCAGATTTTGTCGCCGTTGAGTTTGAAAAAAAACTTTCGATTAACTTGAATGTAACTTTTTAACTTTTTGAACGATTTTGCCACAAAACTAATGGCATTCAATCGAGAACAAAGCTTGCGGATGGTGAAAATTTCAACTCGATCCGAGCCTCCGTTCGAACGTTATCGCGAGACATACAAAAAAAAAAACAAACAAACAAACAAAAAAAAAAAAAAAAACAAACAAAACCAGTGACTAATTTTTCCGGCAGAGTCAAATGGAAACGCTCGCTTCGCTCGCTTAATTACTGCAGTTACGCGAGGAGCAACCAGGGTAGCCCGTCATCATTCACTCAGCACAGGAAATACCATCATAATTTGTATCTGAGTAGTTTACATCTGCTTTCCTATGAGCTCTTGTATAGTAATGAAGCCACTGCGAGAACATAACCTTAAATTATGCACTGACAGAACTAGCAGAATTAAATTGCTTACAAACATGCGTTGTTTTCATAGTTAAATAACCACAACATTGAATAGCCAGCCACCATGCAACGTAGAAGAACAAGGTTATTTAAAGATATTGTCAGGTTATTTCAAAAGCGTGGCAATTATACCATGCGTAGCCAGAACAAATTTTCCAGGGTTATGCGAGTATAACCTTGCAAAATTACCGCGTAATTGGTAATATCTTAGTGGGAATGTAAAAGCGAAAACGTAAGAAAAAACTATCTAAACAACATTAAACACTATTAAAAAGGCATTGTAAAGATGTACCTGCATGAGCCTGTAACTCTCCTCTCGCCATCCGTTCCCTACGACCCCATTCGTCATCATCCTGTCTGGACTGTAAAAGCACTGGTGATGTTGTGTTTATGTAACTTTCTTGAAGATCTCTAGCGGAATTCCTCCATTTTCCTCTTCCCGTGTTACTGTGAGTTGTCTGGACAAGAAATACAACAATATATCATTATTGAGCGAGCGTAGCGAGCGTCTCCACTTGACTCTTTTGGCTCGAATGTCTTTTTTTCTGTTAATGCTTCGCGCACCGTTTCTCTGATCGACCTGAAATTTTGCACACATGTACATACCAACTATGCAGGTTGCTGTATAGTTTTTGAACAAAATCCGATCGTTGGTTATAAAAAATAAAAAAATAGAATAAAAAAATAAAAATGTTACGATCGTTATGAAATTTTGCAGGGTCAATAAGTACAACATTCTCTACTATTTTACAAATTTTCAGCTAAATCGGTCAAGACCTTAAGTAGTGTAGACATAACAAAAACTTGTAAAAATACAGCCAAACCTTACACACTCAAAATAAATGAGATCTAAAAAAAGGGCCAAGCTCATCTACCCTTCCACATTTGCGCATTCTTAATTCATAAACGTACAGTGTCCCGTAACAACATCCTTGAAAAGCTTGGCAAAATAGAATTTGCAACTATTAATTTAAACGTAATAGTTCTGCATCCAAATTCTTTATTTCTAATTAATTTTAACGTAATGGTCATGCAAATTCTATTTTGCCAAGCTTTTCAAGGATGTTGTTACGGGACCCTGTACGTATATGAATTAAGAATGCGCAAATGTGGAAGGGTAGATGAGCTTGGCCTTTTTTTAGATCTCATTTATTTTGAGTGTGTAACGTTTGGCTGTATTTTTACAAGTTTTTGTTATGTGTGGGATCTCATTACTTTTTCAAGTTCCATTGCAAAATTATTTGTTAAAATATAATAATTTTATCAAAGTCGATTTAACTGCTATGATATTACCAATTATTAACAATAGAATGAAAAAAATATAGTGGTCCAAAGACTTGCTTTTTGTAAACAATGTAGGCGATTATTGTCAAGTAACTATAGTTACTTGTTGATTGAATGCCTGTATAAGGCTTATTTTAAAACCTTTATTTGGAAGCATTCCAGCAATTTTTTTAAAACTTTTTCTTTCAAAAGGAATTACATCACTATTACCTTAATGTCCATGTAAAATATGAACGTTGTAACCCCACTCGTTTGGTCAGAATCGCTAGCCAATTGAAAATGACGAATTAGATAGTAGTAGTAGTAGTAGTAGTAGTAGTAGTAGTAGTAGTAGTAGTAGTAGTAGTAGTAGTAGTAGTAGTAGTAGTAGTAGTAGTAGTAGTAGTAGCCAGTAGTAACTAACATCCGTGTTTTGAGCATGTTTCAAGCCATATTTTCACCAAGAAGGAATGCTCGCACCCCAACCAAATTTGGCATGTGTTGTCGGGTACCTAAATCCCCTCGATTTTGATAGTTTTCAAGTTCAAATCACGTTTCATGACGGCTGGGTGACACCTCGAAATCACCCCAACTCTGCTTGCTGTATAAGGTGCCAGAGTGTGTAGCGCACCGCGGCTTGGCTGCGGCGCCATAACGGGCACCTAGATAGAAATTACATTTTAACAAAAGTAACGTTACCATGGCAACGAAAAGTCGCACGAGAATTCTGGTCACTATGCACTGCCACCTAGAAGTAATCAAAATACTATCGAGGAAGCAGTGTATTATTTGTTATCAAAGAGTTAAAATAGTTTTCCCAAAGAAATTATGTCAAGGTCCTCTAGATGGCGGTGGATTTTATCCATTCTCTCCTATTTTACAAATTTTCAGCTAAATCGGTCAAGACCTTAAAGACTTATTGGTATGTAACATTATGGGAATGTCGTACTCGGGTCGTGTTGCAAGTACCGGTGCTCGCTCAACAACGCGACGGGACTTTAGCGTTTTCCTAGTATTATAAGATGTACCAAGACCACTGAGCTCTATATACTTACGTGGAGGGCGCATGCAATGCTATAACCTTGAAGCCTACATGGGCCTAAAGCGATGGGTCTACAATTTGGTCTACAAGGCCAAACTCGATGGGCCTATTATCGACGTCCCTCGATTTTATTGCGATTGCGTTGCGATTACACCGCCATATAGATGAAAATCTTAACGTCAAGATGGCGGTCTGTGGCCTGCTTATTTTGAGGTTATGTTGACTAGTAGACCTACATTACAGTGGTCTATTATCAGGGACACTCAGGATGCCTACGAATAGTGTTAAATGCAGAGTTACACTAAATAAACTGATAAACACAGGCCAGTGATACAGGTGAACGAATTTATT
The DNA here is from genome assembly GCA_024449915.1 of Sweltsa coloradensis. Classification (NCBI taxonomy): domain Eukaryota; kingdom Metazoa; phylum Arthropoda; class Insecta; order Plecoptera; family Chloroperlidae; genus Sweltsa; species Sweltsa coloradensis. Next base: position 52,236 of record JAMZAV010002998.1, read on the forward strand.
ATGTTTGTTCTTTTGAATCTGCCGCTGATTAGGGACCTAACAAAATGGCAGACGGCAAACTTCCGCCAGCTTCACATCTCAACATTTGCCCGGTATATATCAGATCTCCACGTAAGTATATAGAGCTCAGTGACCAAAAGACCACTCTGTGGCCCTCGCCATTACGTGCGCGCGCCTCCGGGCCAAGTTTATTCTTGGTTTTAGGGGAGTTTTAGATACGGGCGCCGTACGGCTCAGTTTATGTCGGCAGTTGTGAGGAACACATCGCCCCAATAAGCTTACGGCTTACGGCGGGAGCGCTATGACCTGGCCCGCCCCGCACCTTCACTTTTCTCCGCCGATCGCTCGCGGTACGCGCGTATTTTTGATAGTGGATTGCCAACATGCAATAAAACAATGGCACACGCAATTTAATGTATTATAATTCTATTTTAGATGCTTCCGGACGCAAGGAATGGCCTCATCTGGGGTGGTCCAAGGGGTTGGCCTGGGTAGCAACCCCGATGTGTCCACGCACATCGGCTTCACGTGTGAGGACTCGACATGTTTGTCAAACGGCTGTTGTCAAGCAACTCGTACGAAATTTTTGAATGTGTGGGGCCAACTAAATTATTAAGAACGCACCATTGGTCTCGTGTTCTTGAACTGCACCTCGCCATGGCCGGGCGACGCGATGGCGGCTGCGGCCGGACACCCCTGTCTCACGGAGCGGTTACTCGGGTTTGCCCCCGAGCCCCAGCCTGAAGTTTGGGGTCCCCGGTAGAAGAACTCACGTGTGTGCGTCCCGGTACTCGGGTCGGGGTTGTCGTACTGCCTATGCTGTAACCAGGGAATGAACATTCAATATGTTATAGGTTATGCAAGGAACATGATATTATAACTAGGAAAACGCTTAAGTCCCGCCGCGTTGTTGGATGAGCGTAATTGGTGCATTGAACTGCCATGTGTTATGCGGATTTTCTGTTGTTCTGTGAAAAGAAAAAATCATTACTGTCGAAGTTTTTTTTTGAAACTAATTTAAATTAAATAAAAAATAAACTAATTTTTTTAATTAAATCGTAATTTTAAAAAAGAAAAAAATCGTAAAATTGCGATTTTCATAAGAAATAATTATTCGATTGCGCTCAAATTTAACACGAATATATTAATTCATAAAATTAAGGTTCTGTGAAAAAATCATTAACATCGGATAAAGCATGTAGGTGTTATAAGTCGAAGAAATTTTAAAAAATCGAAAAAAATCGTAAAATTGCGATTTTCATGAGAAATAATTTTTCGATTGCGCTCAAAAACGTGGTAGTTCTAAGTTCAGAGATTTCGAAGGTCTTCAGAAAATTTCATTGCAATTGGAGTGTCGGTTTAGCCGGAATCGTGTTAACAAACACACAAAAATACAGAAAAAAAAACAAGAAAAAAATCAATCTGGATGTTTTTCTTCAGTATAGTGAAATGGAATCTTCGCTTCGCTCGCTACGCTCATCCAATTATGCTATTATCTTTAAATTACTAGGAAAACGCTTAAGTCCCGCCGCGTTGTTGGATGAGCGTAATTGGTGCATTGAGCTGCATTGTGTTACGCGGATTTTCTGTTGTTCTGTGAAAAAATCATTACTTAGTCGAAGATTTTTTTAAATTAAATTAAATTAAATTAAAAATTAACTTATTTTTTTTAATAAATCGTAATTTTTACGTGACTTTAAAAAAAGAAAAAAATCGTAAAATTGAAATTTTCATAAGAAATAATTATTCGATTGCGCTCAAATTTTACACGAGTATATTAATTCATGAAATTAAGGTTCTATAAAAAAATCATTACAATAGGATAAAGCATGTAGGTGTTATATGTCAAAAAGAATTGTTTTAAAAAAGAAAAAACCCGTAAAATTTCGATTTTCATGAGAAATAATTTTTCGATTACGCTCAAATTTCACACGAATATCTTAATTCATAAAATTAAGGTTCTGTTAAAAAATCATTACAATCGGATAAAGCATGTAAGTGTTATAAGTCAAAGAATTTTTTAAAAAATCGAAAAAAAATCGTAAAATTGCGTTTTTTATAAGAAAAATTTTCCCGATTGCGCTCAAAAACGTGGCAGTTCTAAGTTCAGAGATTTCGAAGGCCTCCATAAAATTTCATCGCAATCGGAGTATCGGTTTAGCCGGAATCGTGTTAACAAACACACAAAAATACAAAAAAAAAAAAAAAAAAAAAAAGAAAAAAAAAAAAAAAAACATTCCGGATTTTTTTCTCCAGTGTAGTGAAATGGAATCTTCGCTTCGCTCGCTACGCTCGCTACGCTCATCCAATTATTGTTGTGATCTTGGCATTGACCGTATGAAATAGCCGCCACCAATAAGAACAACGCAAGGCATTTTTTTATTTTTGTGTTCTTCTTCCACAAGTACCTTCGTTCGCTTTTTAATGTACTCCCGTACCCGTGCTTTGTCTTTTAAAACATTACCACAAGTAAAATACATAACATTAATGTGAAACAAAATAACCTAAAACCTATAAGTTAATGATGCGAGATAAATATTCAAGGCTTCAACAGAGTTGAGGCGAAACTCTGGTCTTGACTAGGCCTAATCAGGTTTATTCGTTAGGTCATAATGCGCCACGTTAGGTCATAATGCGCCATTCTAGTCTAGGGGATGTGGGGAGGGGAATCCCATGTTGGTCACTCAGAACCAGCCACGGATATGTCATCGTCGTGGTTTTGATTATACTGTCGGATGATGTTGAGTTATATTGGACCATTCAACCACACTACACAATTCGTACCAAGTATTATTGTATGCAAAGTATAGTATTTACCGCTCTATCTTCGTGAACTTCATACGTCGTGGCATAATCTCTACTCAACGGTGTGTTCCCAGCCATCTGAAAGAAGCGTACATAGAATTAGGAACTGCTTCACAATGAGAACGTGGAAATATTAATAAAACTGTGATTAATGAACCGCAAGAGGAATCTGTTTCTTATGAAAACTTACTTTTTCACATTTAAGCAATACAATAATACCTAGTTGCCATAGAAATAATCAAGAATCGAAATTGACTGAAATGAATGAGTGGAAGCATTGTGAAACAGGTGTCCATGGCACCGGCCATTTTGTACACCAACAAACCTCTACCCGGAAGTTGACATCAGCGCTGTCTTCTTCGATATAGTGACGTCATACTCATCGCGACTCCCGAGGTTTCATTACAGACTGTTGGGTGCTAAGGAAGTGACCCCCCCCCCACCCCTCGAACCAATTTTCACTATAGCAGTTTTGTTTCGAAAAAATCACGATTGATAATCCACTTGTTTGCCACGTGACAGCTGGAGCGTTTGGCCTCCAGGGGTATACAAAGTCGATTTTTTTAAACGTAATATTGACGTATTCTCTTAGTTTTTGTAACAAAATTTTTAAAATCTTTCAAAATACAATTAAAAATATTGATTTTTTATTTTTAAGCTAAAGAAACCTCGAATAATTTACCAAGGGCTGTCCAAAATGCCATATAATCTTTTTACTACTAAATATAACTTAAAATGCAAGATTTGGCTCAACATGTGAAGAGAAACATTACATAGATATGGACGTAAAAATGAATAAACCATTAGTACTTTTAATATATTTAACACAATTTGTGTACTAATTGCCCAAAATCTTATATTTTTTATTAGTACAAAAATGGAAAACTATTATTAAATGCAAACAATTAATGTGTTTATATCGCACCAAAATCAGCAAGACTTCCTAAAGAATCTTTAATCTGTATAGTAATTAATAAATTTGAGTGAAACCTGAGTTGTCCAAAATTGTGTAGGCTATTCCAATCTGACCTACAATAGTTGAAATTGTTCATTAGTTAAAACAAAAGAAGTGCGTCAGGTCTTTTTTCATAATCGAATGAATAATAAAATGACCAACTTGTTATGTACCGTGTTTATTTCAAAGGGTTGGACAAATACGATTGCAATTAATTAAACTAGGAAAACGCTTAAGTCCCGCCGCGTTGTTGGATGAGCGTAATTGGTGCATTGAGTTGCCATGTGTTATGCGGATTTTCTGTTGTTTTACCAAAAAACAACATAAATAAACTTTAAATGTTATTTACTCAAAACTTTTATTCTAGCACATTTGCTAACAATTGTTCCTACTTCTTCTACAGTTTTTAAGATGAAAGGATAATTTATTTTTTAATGTGCTCACAAGTCTTATTCTGACAAATTCACCGGACACTTTTTTGATGAGATTTATAGTTTTTTATTTAAAATATGGGAAATATAGATTTTTCACAAAAAACATACATTTTCAAACAATGCAAAGGGAAAAAAATCATATTTATCAAACAAAACAAAAATTATAAAATCCATCTGGTAAATGTTTAGATGTATTGTTATTGAATCTTAAACACCTTTCACTTAAAAAAAAAAATATTAAAATTGTAAAAGCCTTAGCAATATCCCAGCACCATAGCAAAATTGTAAAATTGCAATTATTAAGAGAAATAATTGTTTGATTGCGCTCAAATTTCACACGATAATTTAAATTTATAAAATTAAGGTTCTGTGAAAAAATTATTACAATCGGATAAAGCATGTAGGTGTTATAAGTCGAAGAATTTAAAAAAAAATCGAAAAAAATCGTAAAATTGCGATTTTCACGAGAAATAATTTTTTGATCGATTTTTCGAATCGTGCAATTCTAAGTTCAGAGATTTCGAAGGCCTCCAGAAAATTTCATCGCAATTGGACTTTCGGTTTAGCCGGAATCGTGCTAACGAACAGACAAAAATACAAAAAAAAAAAAAAACATTCCGGATTTTTTTCTCCAGTGTAGTGAAATGGAATCTTCGCTGCGCTCGCTACGCTCGCTACGCTCATCCAATAATCTTTACTTGAATTTGTATGACAATTCGTTCAGTTTTTATCTTTCTATGCAATATGTAAAATATAACTTCAAAATATTATTAAACAGTTAGTGGATGAGCGAAGCGACGACTTCAATTTCACTGACCCCCCCAAAAAATTAGCTCGGGTGCTTTTGTTTTTGTTTTTTTGTGTATTGTTGTCTGTTTGTTCGCTCTCTACTGGGCAAACGGCATATCCGATCTTGATGAAAATTTGACAGAACCTTCGAAATCTCTGAACTTAGACCTGCCACGTTCTTGGGTACAATCGAAGAAATATTTCTCATGAATATCGTTCTTTTACGATGTTTTTCGATTTTTAATGCGATATTTTCGTGACATTTGGGCCGATTCTGACCAAACGGGTGGGGCTACAACGTTCATATTTTAGATGGATATTAAGGTTATGGTGATGTAGTACCTTGTTAAAGAAAGAGTTGAAAATGTTAGCCAGAATCCATAGAATAAAGGTTTTAATATGAGTTTTTTTTAAGGTATATAATTGGATGAGCGAAGCGAAGACTTCAATTTCACTGACCCCCCAAAAAATTTAGCTCGGGTGTTTTTTTTTGTTTTATCGTTTGTTTTTTTTGTATTTTTGTCTGTTTGTTCGCTCTCTACCGGGCAAACGGCATATGCGATCTTGATGAAAATTTGACAGGACCTTCGAAATCTCTGAACTTAGACTTGCCACGTTTTTGGGTACAATCGAAGAAATATTTCTCATGAATATCGTACTTTTACGATTTTTTCGATTTTTTGTGCGATATTTTCGTGCCATTTGGGCCAATTCTGACCAAACGGGTGGGGCTACAACGTTCATTGGATGAGCGTAGCGAGCGTAGCGAGCGGAAGCGAAGACTTCAATTTCACTGACCCCCCAAAAAATTTAGCTCGGGTGTTTTTTTTTTTTTTTTTTTCTGTCTGTTTGTTCGCTCTCTACCGGGCAAACGGCATATGCGATCTTGATGAAAATTTGACCGGACCTTCGTTTTCTCTGAACTTAGAGGTGTATTGTTTTTGGGTACAATCGAAGAAATATTTCTCATGCATATCGTACTTTTACGATTTTTTTCGATTTTTAGTGCGATATTTTCGTCACATTTGGGCCGATTCTGACCAAACAGGTGGGGCTACAACGTTCATATTTCACATGGACATTAAGATTATGGTGATGTAGTACCTTTTGAAAGAAAAAGTTGAAAAAGTTAGCTAGAATCCATAGAAATAAAGGTTTTAATATGAGTTTTTTGAAGTTTATAATACTAATTAACAAGTAACAATAGTAACTTGACAACAATCACCTACAATGCATTCAAAAAGCACTTACAAAGGAAAAGTGCGAACAAACGCACAAAACGCAAACAAAAAACTTACAAAAAAACGCTCATCCATCAACGCGGCGGGACTTAAGCGTTTTCCTTGTAACAATAAACAAGTTAACAATAGAAACTTGACAACAATCACCTACACTAGGAAGCTTCGCAAACGCTTTTTTTAGTCACGTTGATGGTCACGTTGAGATTTTTTGTAAGTTTTTAGTTTGCGTGGGACCACTTTTTCTTTGCAAGTGCTTTTTGAATGCAATGTAGGTGATTGTTGTCAAGTTTCTATTGTAACTTGTTAATTGCTATTGTAAACCTCAAAAAACTCATATTAAAACCTTTATTCTATGGATTATGGCTAACTATTTCTACTTTTTTTTTTCAAAAAGCAATACATCCCCATTACCTTAATGTCCATGTAAAATATGAACGTTGTAGCCACACCCGTTTGGTCAGAATCGGCCCAAATGTCACGAAAATATCGCACTAAAAATAGAAAAAAATCGTAAAAGTACGATATTCATGAGAAATTTTCTTTGATTGTACCCAAAAACGTGGCATGTCTAAGTTCAGAGATTTTGAAGTTCCCTTCTAATTTTAATCAAGATCGCATATGCCGTTTGCCCGGTAGAGAGCGAACAAACAGACAAAAATACAAAAACAAAGAAACAAAAAAAAACACCCGAGCTAAATTTTTGGGGGTCAGTGAAATTGAAGTCTTCGCTTCGTTCATCCAAATACGTTCAAAAAACACTTGAAAAAGTAAAGAGATCCCACGCAAACTTAAAAACTTACAAAAAAACTCATCCATCAACGCGACTAAAAAGAAGGGTTTGAGAAGCTTCCTGCATGGTGTTTTAGTTCATACGTGTAAAAATAGGTTCGTTTGCCTGTGCTTCAGGACTGCTTTCTTACAGTGAGTTCAGATGGAGCGTTTAAAATGCCCCACCCCTGCCTCCTAGATGCTACTCGTGGCTCCTCCAGACGCGCACCGAGTGATGAGAGGAGTGAAATGAACCTCATGAAGGAAAATAATGGCGGGCTTTTGAAGTGATACAACCATAAAGTTTTAAAATTACTAGGAAAACGCTAAAGTCCCGCCGCGTTGATGGATGAGCGTTTTATAGTTTTTAGTTTGCGTGGGATATCTTTACTTTTGCGTGCTTTGTTTTGTTGCCTACGCATTGTAGTGATTGTTGTCAAGTTTCGATTGTTTCTTGTCAATCGGTATTATTTACCGTAAAAACTTTTATTAAAAGCTTTATTTCTATGGATTCTGGCTAACTTTTTCAACTTTTTCTTTCAAAAGGTACTACATCACCATAACCTTAATGTCCATGTATAATATGAACGTTGTAGCCCCACCCGTTTGGTCAGAATTGGCCCAAATGGCACGAAAATATCGCACAAAAAATCAAAAAACTTATATTTAAAGCTTTATTTCTATAGATTCTGGCTAATTTTTTCAACTTTTTCTTTCAAAAGGTACTACATCACCATAACCTTAATGTCCATGTATAATGTGAACATTGTAGCCCCACCCGTTTGGTCAGAATCGGCCCAAATGTCACGAAAATATCGCACTAAAAATCGAAAAAATCGTAAAAGTACGATATTCATGAGAAATATTTCTACGATTGTACCCAAAAACGTAGCAAGTCTAAGTTCAGAGATTTCGAAGGTCCTGTCAAATTTTCATCAAGATCGCATATGCCGTTTGCCCGGTAGAGAGCGAACAAACAGACAAAAATACAAAAAAAAAAACAAAACAAAAACAAAAAAAAAAAAAAAAAAAAAAAAAAAAAAAAAAAAAAAAAACAAAAAAAATAAATTTTTTGGGGTCAGTAAAATTGAAGTCTTCGCTTCACTCGCTTCGCTCGCTACGCTCATCCAAAAATCAATGTAATGTAAAATATATAGGATCATTAAGGGGGACGATGATGTAAGAGGGCTAAGAGATGACTTGGCAGCACTTGACATATGGGTGGAAGGGAACTCAATGAGCCTAAATCTTGAGAAATGCAAATATATTAGGTTTTCAAGGAAAAGAGAAGATAGAGTTGCGGGGGAAGGGTACTCACTAATTGGTAAACTCCTTGAGAAAGTAGATAAAATAAAGTATTTGTGGGTGTGGCTCCATCAACAACTTAAATGGGAGGTACATGTCAGTAACGTAACTAAGAAAGGTTTTAGATGTTTGAACTTTGTAATGAGAAACCTAAGGGGAGCTAGTGGGGAACTAAAAGGACATGCCTATAAAACCTTGGTTAGACTAGTGGTAGAGTATGCTGGTACAGCCTGGGACCCATACAGAAGTGGTGAGATAGCAGGAGTTAAGGCTGTACAGAGGAGAGCAGCAAGGAGGGTAATGCAAAAAGGAAAAGGCTGGACAGAGTAGATGGTAAAGGGAAGGCTAGTAAGAACTTACGAGAGCGTAACAGGGATAATCAAGGAGTTGGTCTGGGAAAAAACTGGAGGATAGGAGGAAAAATGATGACTAGGTAAAATGTTCAGAGTAATCAGAAATCGTGAAGGATGGGGGAAACTAAACAGTTTTGCCAGGGGAGCAAACTACTTGGCAAGGGGAGATCATGATTGGAAACTTGAAAAAGCATGCTGTAGGACGGACGTGGGAAAGTTCTCGTTCATGGCCAGAACAACGGTCGAATGGAACAAACTATCAAAGGAGATAGTGAATGCTAAGAATAAAAAGGGATTCAGAAGCAAATTGAAAGAAGTGGCTTTGGGAGCCCCTGTTTCAGGGGAAAATGCAGAGACAAAATAAATAAGTAAGTAATAACATCTGCATAAATGTAACCAAAAGGATGGAAGGGAAAATTATTAACCAGGAAGAAAGAATAGAAGAGGAAATCGCGAGGGAAATTAACGAAGAAAAACCTGCCACCGACAAATTGTCATTAGCAGGGGAAGAAAGAAATACGAAAAAACCTAACAGTGGACACACTATTTCATTGAGTTTTCTTCCATCTTATCTTATGATTATGATATTACGTACCGCCTGCTGCTCAAATTCCTTTCATTCGCGGCCTATGACAAACCTACGATATAATTTTTTATTTTTTATTTTATTCCAATATGACTATGACATTACATGACAGCCACATTGCTGGTGGTAAGAATAAGAGCTTATCATCCCCATATCACAAAGTATCTTACCACCAGGACAACATAAAACAATAATCGCAAATTAATAAGGAATGGAAGGGGTTATGAAAGGGATTCGAACAGGTAGTGTTACAGCAGACAACCTTATAGGCTTATAGCATCGGTTAGAGTAACGGTATAGGCGCTCCACGCCAAGAAAGGAGTTGCGCGCGCTTTTAAACGGGTGAATTGTAGCCATTCAGCAGGCTCCAATTTAAAATAACGATCGCTGATTGGCCCGTCGAAAGCGCGCGCATCTCCTTTCTTAGCGTGGAGCGCCTATATGTGCAGCCAACACTTATACTAGTATCTAACATAACAAAAACTTGTAGAAATACAGCCAAACCTTACACACTCAAAAGGAATGAGATCTAAAAAAGGGCCAAGCTCATCTACCCTTCCACATAAACGTACAGTGTCCCATAACAGCATCCTCAAAAAGCTTGGCAAAATAGAATTTGCGATTATTAATTTAACGTAATAGTTTATCCAAGTTCTTTTTTTCTAATTAATTTAAACGTAATAACATGCAAATTCTATTTTGCCAAGCTTTTCGAGGATGCTGTTATGGGACACTGTACGTTTATGTGGAAGGGTAGATGAGCTTGGCCCTTTTTTAGATCTCATTCCTTTTGAGTGTGTAAGGTTTGGCTGTATTTCTACAAGTTTTTGTTATGTGTGTGATCTCATTACTTTTTCAAGTTCCATTACAAAATTATTTGCTAAAATATAATATTTTTATCAAAGTTGATTTAAATTCTATGGTATTAGCAGTAACATGGATGTAAAATATCTAGACCCGGATTCATGTACATCCTGGGTATAGGTGGTATAACCATGGTATAACGACGGTATAAGGACTGGACCCCAATTCTTGAGTTCGTGGGAGATGAGTTGAAAACGCAATTTGAAAACGAAGTCGTTTTCGTTTACGAAGGAATTGGTATTCTTGAACGGTATCGTGGAAAACGTCATGGGTTGTGAGTTGAAAGCATTGATATTAATTAAACCCCTATAGTAGGCTAGATTAGCAGTCTCCTATACCTCCGCACAGGCGCGAGCGTAGCAAATTGAAGACTCAACCGGCCCATTTCAAGATGGCGATTTGGTGTTTTAATTTATGCTTTTTTAATGCAATAAAGTATTTTACTGGATTGTTTGATATGGTTTTAGCTTGTGCAGCATGGTATTAAACAAAAGAAACAATACGAAGTGATTGCATAAGGGAATTTAGTAATCATTTGGTGTTAAAGGCTAGTATGCTTACCTGTCAACCTGGCGGCAATCTTGAGAACTATTTGGCCACAAATCGCTCCCATTTGATTAACATGTAAACTGTCATTTTAAGATGGCTTCTAATTGTACCGGAAGTGGACCACCGACTGCTGGTCTAGCCAATTATATAGGATGTCTATGGTTGAAAGAGTATCACGAAATCCAAACACTTTAAAAAGATTTGCGTATAGCAAAGAGCTCGAAAAGGTTCTATATTTATTCTAGATGGCAGTGCCTTCATAAACGCGGGCCAATCGAAAGACAAGTTGTATGAAATGATTTGATTGTTTGCAATTATGTAAACAAACAGTTGAGCAAGTTCATATCAGAACAATGTTGTGCTGGCATAGGGTTGGCTAGGCTTGTCAAACATGTAATGTAAGTATGAATTTTACTAGTCCTATAGCCAAATGGAACTTTAGACCTACACTTTTGCATTATAAATAATTTTCCACATCTGGGCCTAGGCCAGGGACGGTTTCTGATTTGTTTTATGAGAGTATAATGACACCTTTTCTCGTTCCACACAAAGAAGAAAAATTTTAAATGTCCGCTATTTGTTTACGTATCGCACTTTCCCGCCTAACTCTGCTTATACCGTCAACAAGTGTCAAGTAACTATGGTTACTTGTTGATTGTATGCCAAGTGTTTAAGGCTTATTTTAAAACCTTTATTTGGAAGCCTTCCAACAAACTTTTTTAACTTTTTTTTTTCAAAAGAGACTATATTTCTATAACCTTAATGTCCATGTAAAATATGAACATTGTAGTCCCACCCGTCTGGTCAGAATCGCGGGCCGACGTATTAGATGTTAGCAGTAGCAGTAGTAGGCAGTAGCTAACATCCTTAAAGTGATTTTGAGCATGTTTCAAGCCATTTTTTTCACCAAGAAGGAATAATCGTACCCCAATAAAATTTGGCATGTGTTGTCAGGTACCTAAATCCCCTCGATTGTGATAGTTTTCAAGTTCACATCACGTTACATGACGGCTGGGTAACACCTCGAAATCACCCCAACTCTGCTTGGTGTATAAGTGCTTGAGTGTGTAGCGCACCGCGGCTTGGCTGCGGCGCCCTAACGGGCACCTAGATGACTTCGACTGTCATTCGCAAAACAGATCTAGGTGGTTGTGAAAAACAATTGAGGATAGAAGTCAACAACAAATAAATAAAATACCAATTCGTATCATTTGGTAGGAGATAACTAATAATTTCTCGAGATTTTGGACGAACAGAATGGTAATATAGAACGTGAGGTCTAAGAAGAAAACGGCTATATCCCCAGAAGTAAAGATAGAGTTAATATTCATAATTGAAGTAATTATTACTTACATTATCTGTACTCAAATGTTAAATTCCCAATGTAACTCCAAGGATCTAGTCGTCATCACGAGCGACTCAGCTGCGGACTTCCTTTCCCTCTTTCTGATATAATATGACATCGATTTGATCGATATGAATTCCAGCAGGTGAGAGGAGTTTATTTAGTAAAAGTATAGCAGCCATTCACAAAATGTTTCACTGATTATATAGCCATTTGTCGTCTATAGGAAGTGAACCGACATGTTGGCTTGAGCGCTAAGTGCTCGACTCTGTTTCGGGAGGTCCCGGGGTTGTTACCCGTCGAGACCGGCAATCCTGACTGAAGGTTTTTTCCGAAGTTTTCCTCAGTCGTTAATGCGAATGCAAGGGATTGAGTCCTCTCAAATAGCCCTCGGACATCTCTTCGCAATTGTCCTATCTGCAATATACCTAGATTCAGAAGAGGGTTGCAGAGGTTAAATCTGCAGATGTGTAGCCTACCCTACAGCGGGCATCCTACAAAAAATTAAATTTATAGGAAGGAAACACGCAAAGGATACTGTGCGATGTAGGAGGTTATAGTCTGAAGTGAAAACTTATGATTTGGTATGACTATAACGTTTAACGGTACGATGGCTGTGATTTACCCTGGACTAGAATTGGCCAAAGATATTCCTCTGCCGATCGCACAAGGAAACATCAGCTAGCAATTACCTATACTGGAGTATATACTCTCCAACTGTATAGAGGCGAGCTCTCGCAGTCGTTGTTGAAGAAACTAACATTTTTAAAAACTAAAATGCCGATCGTTGATCGAGTAATAAGTCCTTGCTTCATAATGAACAAGCTCCAAGGTTCGAATCTGGCTTCTGAAAGAAGAGTTTTAGCTTCTGATATGGGTTTAAGTGTGATGTTACTACTCCTTCCCCACTTAATTATACAACAATTACAATAAAATAATTAGAGCAATTAATTATCTAAAAATGCAAATCTTGAATCAAAATCACAACAATAGCCAAAATCAACATACACAAACAAACAAACCTGTTTCTACTGCGCCCTGCCCTCAGCTTGTCAGTCGGTCTCTCACGAGATGTCCAAAGTAGAATAATCAAACTAAACGAACTTACAGGCCTAGTGAATAGGATCAGTGGTTTTGCTAGCTACTCAAATCATTCAACGTCAATCAATATCCATTGATAGTTGTGGTATATTGTAAAATGTAAAGGATACACATTACACGTTCATAAAGAACTCACACGTTACCACAGGTTGTTTAAACAGGCTTTACCTACCTATTCAGATCTGAGTTGCTTAATTACCCCTGTGGGTATTCTTTCGTAATTAATTAATAAAAAACATAAAAACCCCTCAAAATATTACTTTCTAATTAATCTTGCCAAAACAATTAGCGGCAATTACCATAAGTGTTAGTACTCATCTTTCATTAATAATCCAATTTGTCAGGCGTGACTGTCCGTGTTTTACGTTGACACTCGATGTGGGAATATCGTCGTCTTGAGTGGAACGAAAATCAGGAATTCACTTATCAATTAATGTGTAACACCATCAAGTTGCACATTAATTAGAATTCACTAGAAAATCAAACACTTGTGGGGGGGGCTCTTCTCTGTCGGCCACGTTTGCTGGACCTCTCCTGCCTCTTGGGACACGCCCATGGTATTGTTGTCTTCTGGTACCATCACTTGTGTCTCGATATGTTGCCGATTAGAATGTCCGTGTTATCGCGATTTATTAACGTTTTTGACTTAGCGGAACCATGTCACGCTTTCGTCCTAATTAACTTGTATCGAATCACATCCGTGTGATTGGCACTCACTTCCCCGATAAGTGGACTCTCAGATTAGCCGGACGATCCGCGACGTGATTGCTTGGTGAGAATCCAATGACTGCCGTGTTTTTGGGTCCTCTCTCGCGATTTCAAAACACCTACCGTCGGGTCACTAAGAAGATCAACCCTTTCAAACTGGTTCTCGGTAGCATTTTAGTCTTCACCCATTTGGTTTTGAGTCAGCTGTGACTTCTCTTAGATTTGTCACACTTTCTTCTAGAACGTTTGATGCGTCGAAGTCCTGCATCAACCCCTGAGGCACGTTTTCCTTCTGGATGGTTTCTTCCACTTATCTCAGTCGCTGAGGCGTCCCTAATCCCGATGATAAACTGGTACTTTTCGCTATTTGGTTAATTGCTCTAAAGTGTTCGTACATTTCGTTATCAACTACTCGTCATTTCACTTAACTTGCACGAGCACCTGTTTTGAGTTACTTCTCAAGTCTGTACGCCCTGTTTAGGCAAAGTTATTCACTTCATTGCTCCATATGCAAATACCACTAATTGCTGAGAATAATATTGACATTTGATCATTCCAATATGATCCTTGTGGCCTATCACACCACCTTGGCTAGTTATTAGCCTCTTCACATCATTAATTACCAGAGTAATTAATTAAAACATATTAATTACATATTAATCAGCTTGATTAATCTCTAAATTTACATAATTAGATAGCAGGGGACAATTGTGCTACATTTACCCCTCCCTGTTATCAAAGCAATTGTTATTCAATTATTTGAAAACAGTCTCATTATTGTTACAATTAAAATTAAAATATCAATGGAAACCTTTATTTTATATTAAAATCATTAAAACTTATTATTTCAGAACTGTTTATTCCGAAATACCAACACCTAATTTAAATAATGCCTCGTTGGTCTAACACTACTCCCATGGTACCACTCGTCCTTGGCATTATTTAAGAAAATTAACATAAAAAGACATAATTATAAAAATATTAACATGATTTGTATTCATTAACAATACAAAATAAACATTGACAAAGTATCTTATAAAGTTGTATCAAGTTCCTTTTTGTTGAACTTCCTATACTTCCGTGTTTTACATCTGTGTATTTGTGGTCGAAACGACTATACCCCTGTGGTTCATCGCCCACCTTCCAGCTGTTCAAAATGTAAACAATAACAACCCTCTCTAGAATCCGACCAGACTAGTTAACCTTGAACCTTTCACTTTCCGAGTGCTACCTGTGCCAATCGAGAAACCAATCTTGTTTGGGCTAGGCCTCAAACACTCCCTGCTTGACAAAGACATAAAATAACCACAAGTTTCAATGAAAAACACAAACATTCTTTTCCTAGGCAAATATTCTCAAGTAAATCGCTGATTCACGATTCTAAACATCCATAATCAATTTTCCGCAAGCTGTTAAGATAAAACCCTATCTGTGCATATTTCAAGCTAAACAACATCTCAGTCTCTTGTAACACAAATTCCATACTTTTTCTACCATTGACAAGGCATAAAACTGTTGGTGACTCAATATCAAATTACTTCATCAATTATGCAAATTACCATCATTCGTTTCCATACCACATACTAGGCTTAGTTACTATAGGAGAACACTCAGGTGTCACGAAGACTAAAAACTCCAAATTCTGCTTAATTCCTGCAACCCAGCTGCCAACTTGCTTGATAACGCACGGAAAAGCTCAAAACCCAACTCAACCTCTGCCTGATTCCTGCAAACCTAGCTGCCAACTTGCTTGATAAACGCACGGAATGGCTCAAAACCCAACTCAAACTCCACAATTAAAACCCTGTTACAAACTCCAATCTTCACTAATGCTCACTAGACGTGGAAACTTTCTCAAATTCGCATTCTTAAATAACTTCGTCAACCACACACAACAGTTTATCTTCTTTCTTCTTACCAATCAGTTTCATCTAGGTGCCCGTTAGGGCGCCGCAGCCAAGCCGCGGTGCGCTACACACTCAAGCACCTTATACACCAAGCAGAGTTGGGGTGATTTCGAGGTGTTACCCAGCCGTCATGTAACGTGATGTGAACTTGAAAACTATCACAATCGAGGGGATTTAGGTACCTGACAACACATGCCAAATTTTATTGGGGTACGACCATTCCTTCTTGGTGAAAAAATGGCTTGAAACATGCTCAAAATCACTTTAAGGATGTTAGCTACTCCTACTACTACTGCTACTACTGCTACTTACATCTAATACGTCGGCCCGCGATTCTGACCAGACGGGTGGGACTACAATGTTCATATTTTACATGGACATTAAGGTTATAGTATTATAGTCTCTTTTGAAAAAAAAAGTTGAAAAAGTTTGTTGGAAGGCTTCCAAATAAAGGTTTTAAAATAAGCCTTATACAATCAACAAGTAACCATAGTTACTTGACACTTGTTGACGGTATAAGCAGAGTACGGCGGGAAAGTGCGATACGTAAACAAATGGCGGACATTTTAAATTTTGCTTCTATGTGTGAAATGAGAAAAGTTGTCATTATACTCTCATAAAACAAATCAGAAACCGTCCCTGACCTAGGCCCAGATGTAGAAAATTATTTATAATACAACCGTGTAGGTCTAAAGTTCCATTAGGCTATAGGACTAGATAAAATTATTACTTACATTACATGTTTGGCAAGCCTAGCCAACCCTAGGCCAGCACAACATAGTTCTGTCACACAATACACACAAACACAATGTCGAAGCAAGGTGTCAAAATAATATGCGCTTGCTCATCTGTTTGTTTACATAATTGCAACAATCAAATCATTTCACGCAAACTCGTCTTTCTATTGGCCCGCGTTTATGAAGGCACTGCTATCTAGAATAAATATAGAACTTTTTCGAGCTCTTTGCTATACGCATATCTTTTTAAAGTGTCAAACGAAAACGACTTCGTTTTCAAATTGCGTTTTCAACAGTCATCTCCCACGAACTCAAGAATTGGGGTCCAGTCCTTATACCGTCGTTATACCATGGTTATACCACCTATACCCAGGATGTACATGAATCCGGGTCTAGATATTTTACATCCTATATTGTTATTGCTAATACCATAGAAATTAAATCAACTTTGATAAAATTATTATATTTTAACATATAATTTTGCAATGGAACTTGAAAAAGTAATGAGATCACACACATAACAAAAACTTGTAGAAATACAGCCAAACCTTACACACTCAAAAGAAATGAGATCTAAAAAAAGGGCCAAGCTCATCTACCCTTCCACATTTGCGCATTCTTAATTCATAAACGTACAGTGTCCCATAACAGCATCCTCGAAAAGCTTGGCAAAATAAAATTTGCATGTTATTACGTTTTAATTAATTAGAAAAAAGAACTTGGATGAACTATTTCGTTTAAATTAATAATCGCAAATTCTATTTTGCCAAGCTTTTCGAGGATGCTGTTATGGGACACTGTACGTTTATGAATTAAGAATGCGCAAATGTGGAAGGGTAGATGAGCTTGGCCCTTTTTTTAGATCTCATTTCTTTTGAGTGTGTAAGGTTTGGCTGTATTTCTACAAGTTTTTGTTATGTTAAATATTACTGAGACAATTGAAAAAAATCGCTATCAAAACCTCATTTTTCCTTCAAACAGCAAACAAACAGCGAATCATGGCGCTCATTATTCATTACTTCAACACAAACTTATTTTCTTTTTCAAAATATTGCCTACAAAAACCGCAGCCGTGTTTTAACATTTTCTTGTGTTCCCGATTACCCTCGTTGTTCCATCATTTTTGTCTGTCCGTCCTTGGTCTTTCAATACATCGAGCGCATCGTTCCACAAAGAACCAGTCTGCCTATCTGTCACACTTTCTCTCTCTCTCACTCTCCAGCCCCTGTTTCCAAGAATCACTGGGAACGCAGCCCTCGTTGTGGAGTCACAATAACACAAAGCCATTTGAACGAATTCACCTCGAAATATACAACCACAAAACACAAATACAAAAACCTACATACTGCGTTGACAGTAGAAATCTTACCTCCAAATACCTCTTGACAAACGATACAACGACGACGACCACATTTTCGACGTTCTTATTCCAATCATTATCGACGTTCATTCACTATTGCCATTCGTTTACTATTAGGTACCTATTAACATCCAACACATTTTATCCAAATCAAAATCCAAATCAACAAACCGTTTCCTTTCCAAATTCTTTCTTTATTCTTGTTTAAAAATCGCCGCAGGGTACTCATCAATGAAACAACGTTTCAGGTTTCTTCTTCTTTCGTATTCAACAATCAATGACCAATCTTCTTTTCTTATCACTCGTAGTATCAAACAACTGGTTGCGGCAGGATATTCTGAACAATATACCTTCGTTTCAAACTCAACTCAACAACACGATGCGCACTTGTAGCTACATCTCACAACTCAAAATCAATCAACTCGAATCGCCTTTCTCGGCTACTATCTCAAAATCTTCAACAAATCAACGCGCAAATCGCAACAACAAAGCAAGTTTCGCTTAGTATTTCATTCAACTTCTCCAACAACACACAACCCTTGCAAATACTCAAACTTCTGTTTCCAGTCATCATTCATCAAACATCAATCATCAAGTCAAATCAACACAAATCAATCACTTCATTGATTGCTCCCCAAGGCTGGCTTAAATTCAATTCTTCTTCAAAATTCTTCACATCTCAAACTGTCTTCAGTTCAGTTCCATTTTAGCATGTCTGCCATTTATGCAAATTCGTAAACATCAAAATCCAACCTTCCAACAATCCAAAACGTAATATTCTTCTTTCTTCTGACTTCTGACTTCCGTAAATAACTTCTCAATATTGCATTTTATCTTGTCCTTATCTTTCTTCTATCTTCACACCACGAAGCCGCAATATTAAAAATCTCAAATGTTTTCATTCAGATAAATGAATCAATGAAAACAATTTCTTACACACATTCTTACTGACATCGAAACAAAACGCTGTTTACTAAAGAGGGGGTTCCAAAAACATCAAATCAACCACGAAGTACTTCACTCAACCAAATCCCCCGGCGGAATCCAACTTCGCCCCTACTTCAACTCAATCAACTTCAACTTCTCTCAACGGCTCACTTGGCCCAAATCGCTTGCATCAAGCAACCAAAAACTTCACCCCTCCGACTTCAACAATGCCGATTTATTGCGAATATTAATATAAATGCTTTACAAATTGTAACACCAAAACGCCAATCTACCCAAATTGCCACATAATTGATTCCAAACAATTAGCTTCACCCCTCCAAGCCCGCTACACTCTCAACCAAGATAACACACAAAATTAAAAAAATTCTCAAAATATCCAGAAAAATTCCATCCCATAAAAATTCTCGCAAATTCCAATACAAATTCCTTCAAATTAAACAACACGTACCTAATAGAAAAAAAAATTTACTTTCTCTCTACACGTACCTAATAGAAACCAACCACAACACGAACCAACAATTAATGACAATTCACTTTTCAACACCAACGCCCTAGCATTTTATACAACAATCAAAACAAATCAATTTACAACCATTTCTTCTCCTTCTTACATTTTGCCAGGTTACACTTCCTTATGTTTCATGTGCGATTTCTTGCATGAATGCGTCTAAGCCCTTCATCCGTTTCTTCGACGCGACATCGTTTCTCGAAACCAAAGATTTCATCTTGAACTTGAACTTGGCCAAAACACCCCTTTCAAAACTCGTTCTGGTCTCTAGACCACCCACTGTTTGGCAACTTTCGATTTCAAATCTAACCATGATTCTCATCCAACCTTCGGTTTCGTCTGGTTCATTCTCCCATGAGTTCCAGGTTACCGTTTTTCTTGTTAACTCAAACTTAACCATTTGTAGCTGCCTATCGTTTGTTCACTCTTTTCGTAACTTTCATCTCGATTCCAATCATTCCAAGTACTCTCATTAACTCTTCTCATACCCATTCCAAACACCTTTCTACTCTTTTCTTTAATCAACACTTCCTTGACTTTCTTATCAATTATCCATCCACAATTAACTCTCTTATCAGTCAACCTTTCAGTCATATCTTCCATCTCTTCTATCTTCACACTGTGATTCTCATTCTCATCATCTGTAATCACTTCCTTATCATCAAACTCTTCACTTTCTTCACTTTCTCCACTATCATTCTTATCATCCTTGTTATCTATCATACATTCGCTTTCTTCAATCACCCCTAGTGAAACCGTATTGCTTTCCGCATTGACAGTGGCATAATCAATTACAGTGTGAACTTGAATCTGGCTTAGTTTTTCGTTCGAGTTCTGGTTTGTTTCCACTTCACAGATAGGACTCTCGATTTCACTCACGCCATTTTCATGTTTTTCTTCTTCAATATTAGTTTGATTTTCCGTTTGAAACATTCCCTCTTCTTTAACAATTATCTTGATCGGATTATCCAATATTTTTATACTCTCAGCCTGTCCAATTGACATCTCGTTGACTATTTTTGCCGTTTGCGCGACTATTTTTGCCGTCGTTTTGTCTATTTTATTACCCAACTCCATTGTTGCCGTTGCTAATTTATTCCCGAGTTTCTCTGTCATAAATACCAACCTTTGCAGGTTAGCTGCCTGATTTGCCATCATTGTTGCCTGATTGGCTGCTATAATAGTGCCCAATTCCGCTGTCGCCGCTGTCGCCGCTGCCTGATTGGCTGCCTGATTGGCTGCCATATTATGCAAC
This sequence comes from Sweltsa coloradensis, assembly GCA_024449915.1. Lineage (NCBI taxonomy): Eukaryota > Metazoa > Arthropoda > Insecta > Plecoptera > Chloroperlidae > Sweltsa > Sweltsa coloradensis. The sequence goes on from JAMZAV010002998.1 coordinate 72,754, forward strand.
AATTGCATTATTTTCTGATGATACTGATCCCTGAACTTCTGGGTAATGGGCCCAGCACTCTTCCACTGTGGTGACTGTATTGTATTGTTTTGATTAGCTGCTGTTATTTCTGGTAATGGCAACGTATCCTCATACCCTGTCAGCACCTGCGCGCGCGTCTCCGGCTCTTCAGTCACTACCCCTCCTACCCCTCCTATCGCAGCGCCAGCTTTCTCAGGTATAAAGCCTCCCTCTGCCTGTTCGGTTCCAGACTCGTTAAAATCCATGTCATTTCCCGCCAGCATGTGCTCAACTACTTCTTCCTTATCTCCCATAGTGAATGGCATGTTGACAGACATCAGTTCAAACGAAACACAAAAACATAAAACGATCAAAATTTAAAATTCAAACAACAACTATTTCAAAATCTTGGACAAGCTCTAATCTCGGTCGACGGTAATTAATCGTGCCCCACGTTGGGCGCCAAATGTGATGTTACTACTCCTTCCCCACTTAATTTATACAACAATTACCATAAATTAATTAGAGCAATTAATTAACTAAAAATGCAAATCTTGAATCAAAATCACAACAATAGCCAAAATCAACATACACAAACAAAACAAACCTGTTTCTACTGCGCCCTGCCCTCAGCTTGTCAGTCGGTCTCTCACGAGATGTCCAAAGTAGAATAATCAAACTAAACGAACTTACAGGCCTAGTGAATAGGATCAGTGGTTTTGCTAGCTACTCAAATCATTCAACGTCAATCAATATCCATTGATAGTTGTGGTATATTGTAAAATGTAAAGGATACACATTACACGTTCATAAAGAACTCACACGTTACCACAGGTTGTTTAAACAGGCTTTACCTACCTATTCAGATCTGAGTTGCTTAATTACCCCTGTGGGTATTCTTTCGTAATTAATTAATAAAAAACATAAAAAAACCCTCAAAATATTACTTTCTAATTAATCTTGCCAAAACAATTAGCGGCAATTACCATAAGTGTTAGTACTCATCTTTCATTAATAATCCAATTTGTCAGGCGTGACTGTCCGTGTTTTACGTTGACACTCGATGTGGGAATATCGTCGTCTTGAGGTGGAACGAAAATCAGGAATTCACTTATCAATTAATGTGTAACACCATCAAGTTGCACATTAATTAGAATTAACTAGAAAATCAAACACTTGTGGGGGGGCTCTTCTCTGTCGGCCACGTTTGCTGGACCTCTCCTGCCTCTTGGGACACGCCCATGGTATTGTTGTCTTCTGGTACCATCACTTGTGTCTCGATATGTTGCCGATTAGAATGTCCGTGTTATCGCGATTTATTAACGTTTTTGACTTAGCGGAACCATGTCACGCTTTCGTCCTAATTAACTTGTATCGAATCACATCCGTGTGATTGGCACTCACTTCCCCGATAAGTGGACTCTCAGATTAGCCGGACGATCCGCGACGTGATTGCTTGGTGAGAATCCAATGACTGCCGTGTTTTTGGGTCCTCTCTCGCGATTTCAAAACACCTACCGTCGGGTCACTAAGAAGATCAACCCTTTCAAACTGGTTCTCGGTAGCATTTTAGTCTTCACCCATTTGGTTTTGAGTCAGCTGTGACTTCTCTTAGATTTGTCACACTTTCTTCTAGAACGTTTGATGCGTCGAAGTCCTGCATCAACCCCTGAGGCACGTTTTCCTTCTGGATGGTTCTTCCACTTATCTCAGTCGCTGAGGCGTCCCTAATCCCGATGATAAACTGGTACTTTTCGCTATTTGGTTAATTGCTCTAAAGTGTTCGTACATTTCGTTATCAACTACTCGTCATTTCACTTAACTTGCACGAGCACCTGTTTTGAGTTACTTCTCAAGTCTGTACGCCCTGTTTAGGCAAAGTTATTCACTTCATTGCTCCATATGCAAATACCACTAATTGCTGAGAATAATATTGACATTTGATCATTCCAATATGATCCTTGTGGCCTATCACACCACCTTGGCTAGTTATTAGCCTCTTCACATCATTAATTACCAGAGTAATTAATTAAAACATATTAATTACATATTAATCAGCTTGATTAATCTCTAAATTTACATAATTAGATAGCAGGGGACAATTGTGCTACAGGCATCCTACAAAAAAATTAAATTTATAGGAAGGAAACACGCAAAGGATACTGTGCGATGTAGGAGGTTATAGTCTGAAGTGAAAACTTATGATTTGGTATGACTATAACGTTTAACGGTACGATTGCTGTGATTTACCCTGGACTAGAATTGGCCAAAGATATTCCTCTGCCGATCGCACAAGGAAACATCAGCTAGCAATTACCTATACTGGAGTATATACTCTCCAACTGTATAGAGGCGAGCTCTCGCAGTCGTTGTCGAAGAAACTAACATTTTAAAAAACTAAAATGCCGATCGTTGATCGAGTAATAAGTCCTTGCTTCATAATGAACAAGCTCCTAGGTTCGAATCTGGCTTCTGAAAGAAGAGTTTTAGCTTCTGATATGGGTTTAAGTCCATCTACACTTGGGTTGGTTACATGTTTCCCAACTGATAGATAGGTAGGCCTGCATCTTGGTGGTGTGAACTATCTATAAAGCTCAATAAATGTAGTCTATGCCTCTGTTATCTATCAATTACTCAATTTTATTCCCAACTGTCACGAAAAACAGCGTTTACATCAACAACAGATTTTTGGTGTACACCAATAGGATATCCGTCCACATAGGCACCTAGGAATCCTTATGGGACAGGTCTTGATGGCGACTGTTCTCCAGATCCAGCCTACGAGCCCGTAATGCATATTTAATAATCGAACGTTGCCGCAGCTTAGCAAACAAGTGGCGATTTTCACTTTTCAAGTCTTCTACACCATGTTCAGATTCTTGACTTGGTGTCGATTCAATTTGATCTTGAGACTGAAGTATTTCAGGCAACTTTGTTGAGGAAGGTGCCGGTTGTTGAAATGGTTGGTTCTCCGTCATAGGAGGCTCTGCAGGAGCAACCGTGATGTAGAGATTCAACTGATGAGACGCTTGCCCCTCGGCCTCCGCTGAATAAAACGTGCAGTCATTCGGTTTCTCTTCCGCTCGTTTAGGTCGTTCGCGTGGGATGTTTGAGTGCGTCTGAAGATTCATAGCTGGATTGGGGTTCACCTGAGGCCCCAGTGAATGTGGTTCATTACTGCAAGAGGGATAGATGGGAGATTCGTTGATGGTGATTCTAGTCCCATTCACCTCGTCTTCGGACAAGACGTCCGCGCCTGCTGGTGGTGGTTGAGCGTATCCGTGCGAAGGGTATTCGTATTCTGGTTGGTTGGTGTAGTTGTGGAAGTTTTGTGGGTAGTTCGGCGGGAAATCGGGACCTTTGCGATTGGGGCTCTTGAGGAACAGTAGGAAAATGCTAACAAGAGAAATACACGTATAGTTAACATTGTAATACATTAAGCACGTCAGTAGTATACAGACAAAATACCATAAAAAGCAAGGCTTTGACTGCCAAACGTAAATTTAGGTGAAAACGACGTAGTATAATGTTAACAAAATATCATTTGGACTGTTACAGCTATGTGAGACATGGAAACAGAAAACAACAAATTGGGTCTGCAATGACTGTTGGCATTATTTATACAAAAGTTGCACATTGTTTAATCTAAATAATAGCTTATCAGTGTCTGTATAGAAAATGAAGGTAGGTAGGGGATAAAGAATATACCCTGTGAAGGGTTTCCCGTTAAAAATTACCATGTTATAGTCACGAGACATCTGTGATCCGAGCGGGTTTTGCTGTCCTAGGCAGAGTGCCTGAAATAACTGCTGAAACCGCATCGAGTTCTGTTCACGTAGGTACGCTTGCTGTTGCTGATAGTACTCGTCCATATCGTCAAAGTACGGTTTAAACTGAGCAGGGATATCTGGACGAGGTCTCATCATGCGGTCGTTTCTCCATAACTCTAAACAGAAAATAGCTTGGCAATTTTGTTCATTTGAAGAAAAGACGAGTCAACCGTTAGGTCATAAAGGGGACCATGCTGGTCAGAACCATGCAGCCACGGGTAGGGGGGAAAGGGGGTGGGGTTCTCACGTCGTTCGTCATCGTTTATGTCATCGTTCGTGGTGTCACTGTCGTCGTTGTCGGGGAAGTCGTCAAGAGAAGGGGGCAAGGTCCGCGATGACGATTGCCAGAGCTCGCCTCTAGTTTCGGGGAGTAATATACTACCATTATTACTAGCTGATGTGGAGGTGGACTTTTTCTCTTGGATCGCCTTTTACAATTAGCAGAGCCATGCTACCCCGGGTCCAGACGGTAGTTCGAGCTGTCTGTTGTCATTTAAAACGTATTCTTTTGAAGTTGGCCTCTGTCTGGGCCTGGCGTAAATTTTGGCTCAAAGATGGCTCTGCTGATCGTAGAGAGCAAGAAAAGACTCAAGTCCATCTCGCAAACATAAGCTAGAGCCAAACTAGACAGTCTAAAACAGCACAAAACAAAAGGCGAGCTCTGGCAGTCGTCGTCTGGAATCCCCCCCCCCCACCCTTCGACGACCACCCCGACGAGGACAACGACGTGGAACCCCCCCCTTTTCTCTCCATACCCGTGGCTGGTTTTGGCATGAGTCTTTCCTCCCTACATCCCCTAGGCTAGAGTTCATTGTGACAGAACGGTTGACGCACCCTCAAACCAAATGAACCAAACCGTGGTGTTGGGAAAACACTTATTGCTTTATTGCTATCAAAGTCTGTTTGTAAGGGAAACACTATAGGCTATAGTTGTGAACACGACACAATATATATGATAATCTTGCAAGAGATAGGCCCTACAAGGGTATAAATTTGTGTCCAAACGTGAGTGAGCAAGCTAATCGGCAGTCCGATGATGGACAAGAAATTAAGATGTAAACGAAATTTAAAATTCATTCATTCATCACTCAAATCAAATTTTAACGAAACATTTATTTATTTATTATTATTTATTATCCACTATTAGGCTTAGTAGGAAGGTTGGCAAAAAGGGTAGTATGCCCCAAGCACAAGGTGTCTGCCAGGCGCTACACAACATATTTCATTTTAAATCAATTGTTATTGACAGGACAATAATAGGTGATGTTAGAAATGATCACTCATCATATCCCTGTATTACTCAGAAGTCAGAATTTCTGAATTGTAGTAAATAATATCAATTACACCTACGGGAGTGTTTCCCGACTAAACAAATCTATAAATAAATTTAAATGATCCACTACCATTCAATACGATTCTAAAACTTCATCACACCAACTCGTATAACGCTTTATGACACCTTGAATTGCTTCGTGCCACCTATGACTATGAGAGATGCTCATTGTCTCGTCCCGACACCCTTACCATGCACTAACTTGGTACCGAGTGAGAGCTTTAAAATAAATAAAATAAATAAATAAAATAAACTTGATCGGGCCTAAGACACGAGGTGAAGGTACCTTGCCACCACCTACGTTTTACCCTCCAGACGTGACGTGCAAGAAGAAAAGTGAAGAAAATCATGATGTTAGTAAAACTAAAACAGTAAATGTAAATAGTAGAATAATCTGCTTGGATATAGATTATTATTATTCAGAATGTTATATTCTGTCTGATAAGGTATACCAAAGGGTTCGCCGCTCATAAGGACCATCAGCATAGTTTTAACGATGGTGTATTTAACCTTCAAGACCTTGCAAAGGAAAATAAAATCAAAACAACAAACACAAACTGGACAGGGCCTATATTATGATTAATAGCATAAACGCTGTACTTTTTCTTTTCCACGCCCTTTAAGGGGAATCCCTAGACCCAAATATGATTTCTAAAGAATGCAGTAAAGACGTCTGAAAAGTAAGTAGAATGTAAGAGGGGCTTAATAAAAGAGCGGATAATTTTTTTGAAATTTTTTTGACGGGACATTACCTCAGAATCAACAGTTGTATTCAAAATACTGGAATCAGTTGCTCAAGTTCAAAATTGAATTTCTAGCAGCGGTTTCTTGTCTATTATTTCTACACTCCTTTATCTACAACCTAAATATAAGTAATATTGGTTTTATATGGTTTCAGGCGTTGCACGATTTTTTTCGTTAAACGGAACAAAATTTGAAATTGTCCCGGCAGGCGAAAAAAATTGTGCAACGCAACAAACCATATAAATCCAAAAATCCTTTTATTTTGGTTGTAGATAAAGGAGTGTAGAAATAATATACAAAAAACCGCTGCTAAAAATTCAATTTTGAACTTGAGCAACTGATTCCAGTAATTTGAATACAATTGTTGATTCTGAGGTTATGTCCCGTCAAAAAAAATTCAAAAAAATAATCCGCTCATTTATTAAGCCCTTCTTACAGTCTACTTACTTTTCAGACGTCTTTACTGCATTCTTAGAAATCATATTTGGGTCTAGGGATTCCCCTTAAGGTTTACATTTTCTCACCGTTTACCGGCCAATCGTCTTGGTTATTAGTCTTGTTACGGATAGTTTTATTTCTTTTAACATTATCATTGTTTTTGTTCATCTTGTTAACATTCTCAAATCATGGGCGGCATCCAACTCAACAACACATTGAGTTGGAGTATTTTATTCAACGTTGTTGATGTGTTTGTTATAGCTACACTTGTGATTTTGTGATCTTGTTCTAGTCATCAGCTTGGAGTCATCACTAATCACTATAGATACCGGCAAGTAACTTAAATAATGCCACTATCAAATGATAACAATAGCATATTTGTAGCGTATGTTCTCCATAAGTTATAAATTCCATGCTGTTGTTTAAGTAGTAAACGGACGCAGCGGTTGAGGTTATAGCCCGGTGACGATTTAAAGCGCATGCATAATGGGTTAATAACATAATTTTAATATTTTGCGTGAACGTGTAAAATTTATGACATCCAGAACACATAACACAGAACATTAAAATTTTCAAAATCGTGAAATCTCCGAATTTTACGCGATTTTTGTGAACTTTGGCGATTTCATCCAACTATAACTATATTTCTAAATCAAATGTTCGTACTGTAACTGTATAATATAAAAATTTGAACTAATGAAGGAGCATGCTTTTTTTGTAGACCTTACGTTGAACGGTTCAATGGGAGTATCACAAATTCAAACTCATGTTTATGAATTTTCCATTTTTTGTCTTTCTGGTCTTATGTCTCGCAAAGATTGTTTACGGCTATTTCTTTGAAACCAAGTTTGGATATCAATAGAACGGTTCTTCATCAACGTTCTTGCGAGATTTAGTAATTGTATTAGAATCCGTGCAGCTGCAATCGTCTGAAACACGAGCGCGTGCACTTTGCGCGCAAGCCGCGGCGACTCCGTCTGTTACCGCTCTTAACCCGGCACCTCCACCAAAAGTCTGAAGATTCAGCTCGCAACACGGAAGTCCCATCTCAGCCACGTTAATAAGAGATGGACACATTCTCGTGATAAACTTACAAAAATTATTATACTATTATAATTCAAAACATATTATGTGTAAAGGAAGGATAGATCAATGACAGTCTTTCTTTACTCTCTTTCTTTCAATTTCTAATACGTTGTATTTATCCCAAGAGTTCATCACCTGCACCGTGTCAAGTTTAGACAAACATTAATGTTTATGTTTTTATTAGTTATTAGAAGTAGTTTAAGAGCGCTTTAAAAGCGATGATTATTCGCGCCTCAGAGATCTATAAAGCCTGTTACGAAGAATTAACATAAAGCACAACGTCATTAGGACTACCATGAAAAACCTTGACAAGGTCGACATATTATGTAAATCAATCACTGCGGTGGAAACTTAGAGCACAAAGGAGGCCAGCATTGACGGTGAAGAGTAGAGAATATGAAACAGTAAAAAATAGAAATGATTACCGAATAAAAATGCGTGTGAAATAGTGAAACTTTTTGCATGAGAGCTCCATTTGAGGTCTATTTATTTTTATTTGTGGCCACATTACAACAGAACAAAATGTTTCACAAGTGCAATTTACCAAATCATAACAAAACAAATATAACGCAACAATACAATGTAAAATTAGTAACATAAAAATGACTATACAAATTATATACAATATGCTATTAATGAGGGGCTTACACCGAGTTCCTCTTTTGTCGTATTTTACGATGAGCCGAAGAGGGATGCTCATGAGCCTATTCTACCCCGGCCCCAAACGGAATAATTATGAATGATTGTACAAATTCACGTTATATAAACAGCATTTAAATAGATACATAAAATATAATGGTGAAGAATGAATAAGGAAATTATTGTAATCTTCTACAATTTACCGTTTAAAAACAACATCTTTCAACAACAAAGTATAGCAAAATATTATTTCAGACAACAAAAAACATTTATCAACATTTTGAGCAAGAAAATAACATTTGAATAAGTAATTTAAAATAACGTAGTGTTCAAAGTTTTCAAACCTCAGGCAAGAGGTGGGACGAGAGAAAGGTGAGGGGAGGGGATGTCTCACGTCAACGGCCAGAGCTCGCCTCTAAGCAACTATTAGTCTGCACTCAGAAAATAAAACCTAATTGCTTGTTGCAGGGTTGAAAGGTAGAAATACTTAACGTCGCGTTTACTCAACTATGTTGTCCGTGCATTTGAAGGATGAGGCAAAGAAGAAGAAACACAATGAAAAGAACGGAAAGAAAGGTGGGTCTTACTCTTGGCGAAAAGATTCTTAGAAGAAAAAGTTTACAAATTAACATATATTTTTACTCGATTCAGGTTCGCACTATCTCAAACATAACGGAAGCATACGATGTAAAATTAAAATACACTCTCATGTTTTACAAAATTAATCTCACAAAACAGGCACAGTGGAAGATGAAGGGAAGGTAAAGAATAGCAGAGGAGACAATATCAACATCCATGGAGACAGCTTGCACTTGGAGAGGAGTAACAAGTCCCTGCGTCTGCGAGCGGGGTGGCGTCACGACTGGTACACTCCGTCACCCAAGGAAGTGCGCGTGAGGGAGGTTGTTCCCGGCCCCTTCAAGCACACTCGCCTGGTGGCCAGTTCGCCCTTCGTTGTCGTCAACACGATGGACAAGACCAGACCCCACAGGTATAGTAGCCCACCCACACATTCGATCAGCAACTCACCGACCAAGTCCCTGCGTCTGCGAGCGGGGTGGCGTCACGACTGGTACACTCCGTCACCCAAGGAAGTGCGCGTGAGGGAGGTTGTTCCCGGCCCCTTCAAGCACACTCGCCTGGTGGCCAGTTCGCCCTTCGTTGTCGTCAACACGATGGACAAGACCAGACCCCACAGGTATAGCAGCCCACCCACACATTCGATCAGCAACTCACCGACCAAGTCCCTGCATCTGCGAGCGGGGTGGCGTCACGACTGGTACACTCCGTCACCCAAGGAAGTGCGCGTGAGGGAGGTTGTTCCCGGCCCCTTCAAGCACACTCGCCTGGTGGCCAGTTCGCCCTTCGTTGTCGTCAACACGATGGACAAGACCAGACCCCACAGGTATAGTAGCCCACCCACACATTCGATCAGCAACTCACCGACCAAGTCCCTGCGTCTGCGAGCGGGGTGGCGTCACGACTGGTACACTCCGTCACCCAAGGAAGTGCGCGTGAGGGAGGTTGTTCCCGGCCCCTTCAAGCACACTCGCCTGGTGGCCAGTTCGCCCTTCGTTGTCGTCAACACGATGGACAAGACCAGACCCCACAGGTATAGTAGCCCACCCACACATTCGATCAGCAACTCACGAGGCGACTTGTTACCTCTCCTCCCTGTACCCCTTTTGCGGAGCGCACAGCTCTCGGTACCTAACGACTAAGCTCCATCTCAACACCGCTGTAATCCGTTTGGCGGCATTAAACGCAACACCTGTCTGGGGGGGGATGTGCTGCAACCCACCGCAACTACCCGACTACAAGTGGTGCTAAACATGGTTCTTCGTGGGTCCCTTTCTCTCCCTCGCTTGACACGAATGTCTGAGGTTCACGCTGACCTCGGTCTGCAAACCGTGGATCAATTCATTGCCGCGCAACTTGCCATGTTCTACACCTCCCTAGGAGGATGAGAGGAGCTGCACCGAATCCTCAAGTTTCGGTTTCTGTGTTGTTTTATAGTTACGAGAGGGAGCGACGTATTCCCGCTCCCTATTGAAGCTCTTGGACCTCGTTGCTCGATTAACGTCGTCATGCTCATCTTCTGCGGGCTCGTCAACGAATCATCGCAGCACGTCGTCGAGTCGGGGCAGTGGACCCACGACGTCTCCTTGGATATCGCTCGTGGAACTTTTTCTGCCATGGTTTCTACTTCTGTTGCAGTTCTACATCCAAAGTAAAAGTCTGTAGTGGTTTGATGACATTCCCGAGCTCCGTTGGTACTGGTATTTAAGCAGAACAACGAGACCTGTGTCCCCAAACCAATATGCAGCGCAAGGATGCTGTCAACCACCCAACTCTGGCACACATAAGATTTCTAGTTATAGGTGCTTCGTACCAGAGACTACAATATACGGGAGAGGATAATTCCCCAAAACTGATAGACAGTAGTAGCGTCCACTGACATAAAACATGGCTTGGTCAATTCTAATAATCCAACAATTATTTATGAATGAAATAATCGAAATCTTAGCTTACAAACATTATCTATAAGCAGCTATTTTTCATGAACAGTTGAACGCGACGACTGTGCAACTGGTGTTCCCTTTGAAAAATTGTGGTAACGTCGTTCTATTTAAGTAAGTAACCGAAAACTTACGCCTAAACCCGATTTTTTCAGCAATTTCATCATAACACGTTACAAAATAAAATAATAAAATATACACAAATGATAATTATTTTATTTTATTATCAAGTGGTAAGCGTAAAATGCTGGAAAACTTGATACTACCGTCGGTAGGCTACACAATTGTTAGCACTCACTTTGACCGAGTCTGTACTTATTAATTTAACCAATTAAATAATTGTACATGAATATCGTTGGTTAATTGTAAAGTAGCGACAATATGATGTTCATTTTTCAGGTGGAACACTGAACGTGAGAACCTCGTCAACGATATGATGCCAGGTCGAAGATGTGCGAATCTGCGCACAGGTATTCCCGACCCCTGGGCCGAGTATCTGACCTTTGAAGCCGTGGACGTGTCGCGCCGTCGAATGCAGACTGAGGAGCGAGACATGTGGTCAGACAACATCCAGGTGACGGAGTCCATGTGGAAGAGTTATGGCATCTACCTAGGACAAGGGATTCCAGACCCGTGGAAACACTGGCCCAAGTCGACGATGTGGAAGACCTCGGCCGACGAGAAGAGTCAAGGAAGTCGCTTAAAGAAAATCGAAGGAGGGGAGAACGCTTCCAAGTTTCCTTGTGCTCCGACGTGCGGATGTTCGGAGGCACTGGGCAATGTAGTTTGTACTAAAACATGTGGTTGTTCATGGGCACATGGTGGTCGTACAATACACCGAGAAGAAACACACCCCCGTCCGCGCCCTAGTAACAAGGTTGAACCTAGACATTACCAGGAAAAACTACTATGCTCGTGTCATAAGAAAGTATCTGCACCACAGGCAGAAAATCCACCGTGCACTTGTCTTAAAAAAGAACCAAGAAGAAGAGGCGAAAATTATCCAAGCCTATACCCTTGTCCTAAACAAAAACCGAGGAAGAGGGACGAAAGATACCTAAACCGAAGCATTTGCTCTAAGAAAGAGTCTAGACCACCATGCACATGTCCATGTCCAAAGAAAGAAGTCAGACAAAGGGGAGAAAAACCACGTTGCCCCTGCCGGCGTCGAAAAACAGAAATAAAGCAGAATGAAGAAAACCCTTGCCCCTGTCCATGTCCAAAGAGGGAAGCCAGGCAGAAACCCCCACCTTGCCCAGGCCTAAAGAAAGAAGACACGCAAAAAGAATACAAACATCCTTGCACGTGCCATGCCCAAAGAAGGAAGTCAGCACAAAGAAGAGCAACCACTTTCCCGAGCCCATTCCAAAGAAAGAAGTTAGACTAAAAAAAGAGCAACCACCTTGCCCGTGCCCATGCCCAAAGAAGGAAGTCAGGCACAAAGAAGAGCAACCACCTTGCCCGTGCCCATGTCCTAAAGAAGAACCCAAACAGAGGCGGGAAACTCGACGTTGTATCTGTGAACGCCCACGTCCCCAGAAGGAAACCCCACGAGCTGGGCTAAGATTTCCTCGTTGTTGGTGTTGTAAGAAAAGAGTGATGCATGAAAACCCTTCTTGTCCCATGGATGATACAAGACAGGTGAGAAGGTGGCGCGATTGGTGTTCTTGTATCAACCCACATACTAGTCAAACAGAACAAGCACAACAACCCAAATATAATATGGAGACTGTTAATCCTGAAGAAGAATACAAATATAACACTACCAACAACAAGCATCTTGGTAATAAACCAGTGAACAGTTACGTAGTTCCTGAGAGAAGAAATATTCAACAAGTGGAAGATGCGCATACAACTCTCCAACGGTCCGGGAAAAGACCGCAAAAGGTAAACAATTCCGCCAAACAAAGTTCCTACCAAAAGATTTGTCAGCAGTACAAAAAGGAACACACGAAGAATAGCCGCCAACCTGTAGATAGTTATTGTGGAAGTCCTTTGTCAAAGTGGGGTGATTACTTAGTGACTTGTAATGAGAGAGATGAAATCGCAAGGCAGCGTTACCTGGAGCGCATTAAAGGGATTGAGGATAACACAACCCAGAACAAGTCCCGTCCGAAAAGAGAAGATCGTCAGCCAGAAAACGAATGCAGTTGTGAATGTCACTTAGAAAGTTTATCCGTTACACAATTCTTCCGATGTCAGTTCTGTTCTTGTCGATATGAAAAACCACTAAAAAAACAGATATGTGATTTTTCACAAGAAAACTCACGTCCGTACAACTCAGGAGAACTGAGAGTTATCGTATGCACTTGCACAGGCAACTGCGTGTGCCCAAAACAAACTGAAGTTTCAATACAAATGTTAAAGCTTCCAAATGATTACGATTGTCATAATGAGAATAAGAAATATTCAAAAACTTTATGTAATTGTTCAGATTGCAAGTACCCTCGCAAACCAATTAAATATTCTAAAGTTGCTTGCACCTGTCCCAGTGACTGTAAGTGCTCTCATAAACAAATGAAAGCTACTGCACCAGTCTGCACTTGCTCGGATGAGTGTAACTGTCCTCATAAACAAATGAAAGCTACTGCACCAGTCTGCACTTGTCCCAGTGAGTGTAAGTGTCCTCATAAGCAAATGGAAGCTACTGCACCAGTCTGCACTTGCTCGGATGAGTGTAAGTGTCCTCATAAGCAAATGAAAGCTTCTACACCAATTTGCATTTGTTCAAGTGACTGTAAGTATCCTCATAAGAAAATTGCAGCTACTGCACCAGTCTGCACTTGTTCCACTGTGTGTAAGTGCCCTCATAAGCAAATGGAAAGCTTCTGCACCAATCTGCACATGTCCCAGTTGGTGTAAGTGCTCTCATAAGCAAATGGAAGCTACTGCACCAGTCTGCACCTGTTCAGATGTATGCAAGCGCCCTCATAAGCAAACTGAATCCTCTACACCCATCTGCAAACATTCTGAGGATTGTGCATGCCCACGTGATCAGACAAAACCATCAGACACAATTATTTTCAAACGTTCCAAGAAAAATACACCTCTAAAAGCTACCATCACAGGTGATAAATGTATCCAGAACATGCCAAAACATGTTCAGACAGAGTGCAACTCTCAAAATGGGTTACCTTGCTTATTTCCTTCAAATAAAGACGCAAATGCAGATGAGGAGGTTAAATTTTGGATTTCAGTCGATGTAAAAGACAAGTCACTTGAAGTGAAAACGACTACTCATAAAAAAGGCCCATCAATTAATCCACGCCAACTAACTTTGGAACCGGTTGTAGGCGGTGAAGTGTTTGACACCTCATATACTTTTGGGGTTGACGAAGAGTCAAAGCCAGCCAATGTTAGCAAGACAATTCCATCATTTATTGATCCACAGCCATTATCTATTCTTTCAGAATATGAAGAGGCAAATAATGCGCAAAATAACTTGAGATGTTATGGTGAAGTTAGTAGCACAGAACAAGAACAAAAAATACCCTTTGCCTCTAAAGTGGATGAAAAGAGAAATGCAATATCCAGAAAAACGAGTCCTCAGTTAAAAGTGGAAATCTCAACGGACAGCGGAGAACAAGCAGACGTGTCTTCAGTTTCACGAGCACTCCTTGATAAGAATTCGGTTACATCGCACACATACCTTGACAGAACTAAATACCCTCACAAAACGCCGCCCGAAACAAGTGGCAGACCGCCTTGTGTTCACCACGAACCTTTAAATTCAAATTCGAGCTCGAATTCAGACCTTGAAGTCTATGGTGTAGTCAATAGTCCGTTCCCTCTCCCAGAAGCATCCGTGAGGATTAACCTGACAAGAATTAGACGGAAGAATAAAAACCGTGTACCCCTGGGCGTACCCAATACCGACAGTGGAGAACATGCGGACATGTCATCCAACTCTCACGGGAGCTTACACAAAAAGCGCGCAATGAAAAAGGAACAAACCTATTGGCCAGGCTATGAGAAAACAGGTAGCATAACATCGTCGGACGTTCCTCCCTACTACTCTGTAAAACTACGACAGCGAAAACTGTTGAAAAATGATAAGAATAAACGCGCGACTAACAAGGAACACGGTACGCATAACACTGAACAGCCAGAATCCGACAGTTTAGGAAGTGACGAGTCCCAACGTCCTACTTCGAACCGTGCTTCGAACTTGCTACAGCCAAATAAATCTAAAGTCAAAAGTACAGGATCAGCCATAATGTCACCTAAAACGAGGGGAAAAGAATCTAAACAAGAGTATGAGAATAATCTAAATGATACACAAGATCGAAACACTCCAGTGGACTTGGACTCGGGCTATAATGAGCACAGGATCATAAATCAAAATCAGACATTTCCTAGAAACCAAGGAATTACAGACACTCATTTAGCTTCCACTGGAGCAAATACTGGTGTGCCAAAGATACACCTCTCCCCAAGAACACAGCGCGACTCATTTGAGTATAGCAGAACATCTATGTCTTATTCTGGCGTTGGTGGCCAGCAAGAAAGTTTTCCAACAGCCAACGTAAAAGGAAATTCACCATTAGCTTCCACTTCTCCTGTAGACAATAGTGTTAAACATTCTTCAGACCCCAGACAACAAAGAAGAATGATTTCGAAAATATATCCGCAACCTAGCAATAATGCTTCTAAAACGATAACTAGTTTGGATAGTATGCAACACACAAGCAACGAATCAGAGGTTTTTCGTGATGCTGATAACATTATTAATTTACTAGGACAAGAGTTATCTGATATTAACGAATCACCTGATGATGTCTACATGGAGCAAAATACGACAGGGGGGGAAACATTAAATGCAATTCCCGCGACACCTCACAATGTTCGAGATACTCGGTGTACAACTTCGAATGAACGGCAAGACGAAATGAATCATGTGCGGGAAATGGAATCACTGTTACAGAAAAAAGCAAAACTTCGAGTAAACGGTGTAGATAATGTTCTGAAATCTACGAAAAATTCAAAAGACGAATCGAGAACTAAACAAAAATCGTCACACCTTTCACCTCAGCTCTCGTCTGCACATCAAGCAAGTCACAACGTCAGACGGCATCCTGGAACTCGTGCTGAAACTACGTCAGGTCGTATTTCCTCGACTAAACCAACCACCTCTGCCACACCACGCCGCGCCCCCACAACACAGTCAGTTAGTGATCAATCGCGGAGTAACCTCTATGATAATCCTGATCCTATTGACGAACTTCATGAAAATAATATTTCAGACAATAAAGAAACCTCACAACTTCCATTCAACTCTAAGTATCAAAACCAGAATCAACCAAACATAATTAAGTGTGAGTGTACATCGTGCACAAAGACAACTAAACCAAGTAGCGAGCTCAACAACATGTCAAGATTTGAAAACGTCCAGGAAGGTGAAGAAAACTGTGAATATTGGAGTGAAAATGGTGTTGATGGTACACATTTTTATGCTGATTCAGATGCAATTGTTATTACTGAACCAGACCGTGAATCTAATAACTTATCAGTTACTGTAATATCTAAAAGAAATAGTTTGGATATGCATTATGGCCAAAATGGTAAGATTAAAAAAGAAACTGAAAATCAATATTTGTCGGACATCGAAGACGTTTTATCGACGGCGCTAATCAGTGAACGATGTTGCAACGCAAACAACGACACTGACAATAGAGACGGCGGCGTTGATTATCTCGCAACACGTCAAGATGTAGTGCCGAATAGAGAATCTGAGAAACTTGTTATAGACGACATGATTTTCTTCAATGGGAAAGACTGCGATGAAGAAGTACGAAACAGTAACGAAGCGATCGAAATTGAACCCAAAGTACGAGAAGCAATAAAGATAAAGGATGCTCCCAACGAAAAAGGCATAAGTGCAGGTCGAAGATTATCTGCTAAATGCTCTTGTCTCAAATTACCGTTTTGTGAAGGAACTAAGACATCATTGAATGATAATAAATGTGGGGGTATGTTTGATAGTCCAGATTCCACTGATTTGAGAAACGTCGAACCTAACACCAATCAGATCAAATTAGATGTAAATGAATGTACTGAATCTGTCAAAAAGTCTAAGCAATCACCGACAACAAATACCAATAATACGATTATATCAGGGACAAGACCAAAACTAAAACATTTCTATGTAGACCCATTTGAATTAATACGTGACGAACCAAAAGTTTCACCGCCAATGGATAACGCCCAAACCCAAACAAGTCCGTCATTCTTTGTTGATCCAATGAAACTTATCACCAACGGTGACAAAAAGGATCTATGCCCGTGCTCATCCATAGAAGAATCAGCTGAATATTTCAAAGGAGGCTCAACTGTGAAAAAAGCTTTCGTCGATAAAGCATCGAATACAATAATTCAGTGCGCTGCGCGTGATGCATCCAGAAACATTGGGTATCAACCAAAAAGTACGTATAACACCACTCGAAATATGAGTAATGACTTGGGAATGTATCCAATGGAAAATAGTTGCTTTGGTTCATACAAAAAGAAGAACGAGGACGAAATATCAATTGATGAACTCATAGAAGATATAGAAACAATGACACCAAAACCTAGATCGTTGAACAAAAGAGACACATACGATGATGGATTAGATTGGAAATTTGTGGCACCTAGTTCAAATGACAACAGTTATTTGAAAAGACAAGGAGAAAATAATCTAACCTATAAAAGTATAAGAAATGTAAATCCACCTGAAGAATCTAGTGAAGTAGAAGAAGTAACCGAATACACAGCAACAATAACATACGGAACAATGGAACCGGCGGGATTTTCAAAACTCGAAGAAGATAATAATATTATTGGAAAGTCCACTGTGCGAAATCAGCCGGAGAGCAAATCCTTCTCGGAAAAAGCAATTCCAAAAATAGACCCACGTGCGAGTATTTTATTTTCAAAGGAGCTTTTTAGCCTAGAGGGTGATCAAGACACGGCAGACTTGAACAAAAAATCCAGTGCCTCAATATCTAAACGGCGCGTTTCTTTTAATTCAGACGCGCTTAATAAGAGTATAGACGACGGACTGATGTCATATACCGAAGACGAGCCAACTCATGCGAATTATTTCACGAAAAGACGTGATTGGTCGTTTAGTACCGAGGACGAGGTTACGCCGGCTCCAAAGGGTACGCGTCGGGCCAAGAGACCACGTATTCCAGCTTATGCTAAAATTGGTCCAAAGTCGTCCCACGATCTATACGATAGCGCAACATCGGATACAGACGACCATCAAGGTTCGTTTTAAGTTTATAGTGTGGGTTGGAGACTTGCCTACCGGCTAACGCTTCCTGCCGCCAAATATGCTTAACTTATGGTCGAATCAAGACAACCACCGGTATTTAATACGTAAACTCAAAGAAAGTCCTTACTTATGTTCAGCCATTCTAAGTGTTCTCAGAGCGCACCTCGCACAACGAGACATCAATTTCCTCGTCTCTTTGTAGAGTTTCAAACCTCGATCATCTCAACAAATTAGGATGAAAAAATTAATTAGAATCACTTCTCATTCTCCCAGCAGAGAGCTAGGATGCGAGGTGAGAGCTCTGTAGGGGATATATTTTAATGATGACATTTTTGGACTGAACAAAACAAAGACTTTTTTACATATTGGCGTTGGCTTTCTTGATTTGACGTGGGAATTCGTGTCATCCTAGCTTGATGATTCAATCACCGGGCTCCATGTGCGTATGCCGTTGATCAGGATGATACTGTATGTTCGGCGGACCCGACGCTCGGCCACTGGCGCCACGTCTCTAACCACACTATGAACTCAAAGGTATTGGCTCGCGGCCACACCTGCTCCGAGTCCGAGTCCTCCCACTAACCTGGTAACATTCTTCGATGCTAGGGGGCGCGGAGCGAGTGTATGGACGTACTAATGTGGAGGGGACTAACATAGGGTGTGCAAACGTAATAAGTTGCACGTTTATGTTGCAGAGTTCAGTACACGTGTGCATGCCTTGGATTGTAAAACATGAACATCGTTGTCAATTACAGACTGAACTTAAATATAATGTTTGTTAGAAGATATTTTAATAAAAGTTATACGTGTTTTAAATATTAAATGTACTTATTTCACTTCATTTATCTGTAATTTTGTATCATTTTACTGTTACAGATACACATGACTAATGACACAAATTAATATGGATCAATATTATTTTCTTTTGATTTGAGACCTTTAGATCTTTTCCTACAAATTGCACGCTGAACTGGCCAGGTTAACACTTTCTATTGCGAGAGGAGTCGCTGAAGCCAGCGTATACACGCTCAGGTTTCCTATGATTGCTTGCAGCTAAACCATCATCAAATTTCACAAGAACGAAGAATCGATCTGTTGATAGATATCCACAATCGGTGGCAAAGAAATAGCCATTGCGAAACACAAGCCTAGAAAGTGTACGAAAATTTGTTTTAAAAATAATTATTGTAGGTGGTTGGAATAAATTGCCAAAATTAACAAAAATCGAGTAAATTACGGAGAAAACATGCATGGATGGAGACACAATTCACGGCTGCGATGCGAAGATTTTAATGATTTCAATGTTTTGGAATGGGCACGTTGGATTGGATCAGCGCATATAGAATTTTCAAAATTGAAATGGGCTAATGTGGGCATATTTAGCCAACCTTTATAGTTTATACCCTGTTCGTGAATGCGCATTATATCCATACACTAATATCATACAGCTAGTCAGCTACACACTCTTGACCTTCGAATAAAGGTCGAAATATCACAGCAAAATATTAAAAAGAACAATGCAATGTCCAAAAACACTATTTTAAATAAAAATACACAATTTATTATAAAATATCTGTATAAAATTCGATTGCGCATCTAGCACAGTAGGTATAGACCGACTTACTTAGCATTCATATTACAACCGTCTTCGATCACACGATGGAAATATGTTACATTATATTATCCATACATACGAGATAATCAAACTCATTGTGTATTAGTCGTAGTGGATTTGCTCGGAATAGAATACGGATCATCACGAATTAGAGCTTGAGATTCTTCGTCTGTTTCTTCGCCTTTTGCGCAAATGGTAGATGCAGACCCTACAAGCCAGGCTTCACGCAACGTTGTACCATACGTTCTAGAGTCAGTCTTGCCCAACAGGGATGTATACTGTAGACGTTTCAGTAGTAACATTATAATCTGAAAACAAAAACATCAGACGATGATCACAGCACGGCACGGTCACCTAACGGCGAGTTATGTTAAATGGCATAACAGGCATCGAGATTGGTGGGGGTCTCACGCCTCTCGTCGAGTCAGTTAGTGCAAGAACAGCAATCTCCGAGTACAGGTGACTGAGGGTATGCGAGTAGCTAAGTTAGTAGGACCCTCTCAGTCACGAATTAAATTGATACAAATTAGGTCATTATTAGCAAACAATAATTTCATTTTTCGCATTTTTTTCCTGAGATTTTTACTATTTTTCAATATTTTTATCGTGATTTTTTAAGAATTAGGGACAAATTTTGAATTTTGAACTAAAGCTTCAAATTATAGTTCAAATTTAAATTTAAGTGCATTACTAAAAGTAGATTTTTGTAGGCCTATGTAAAAGAAAAGCAATACTACAACTACAAAATTAATGTATTCAATTTCCGGGACAAACCAAAATGTTCAAATTTTTAGCAGTTTTTGCGGATGTGTATTTTCAATCTTCTATAATAAATGTACTATTCGTCCCATTGAAATGGTGTTTTATTTTTTTCAAATCCACAAAAAAGTGAATAAAAAATGTGGGCAAACTGAAAAACCCGGATTAAAATTATGAAGTTAATGTTTATATCATGGACGCCCTGACTGAAAGGTTTATATTATTATGAAATGGTTATAACATAATGCTCACTTAGCATTGAAATTTACAACCCAACATTGACCTAAAATTGTTTAGCCCGATGGACGCTACTTATAAGTTACTATATATAACCATGTGCAATATTGGTTTTGTTTGGCGCCAGTGATTACCACTTTTGCAAATGATAAAGTTTTCGTCACTGCCATCTCCATGCGGAGGACTATATATTTTGACTATAAATCGATTGGAACTCGCAAATTACCTCCCAGAGAAGAAACAGAGTGAGCCATAGACTTGCTTTCGTCGCCATCCTCTTTGCTTTAGCTATGAGCACTTGGAGACAACCAACCTCGGAGATAGTCATGTGCAAGGGTGGGTCGTACTGGTACACGTGACTGGCTGTTGACACGTGGTTGTGAACGCAGGGGCGGAGGGATTCCTGGAGGCAGCAACTGAACGGCACATCATCAATCACCGCAGTTCTGAAAGTAAAACTTGTATTAAAAACATAAAATTTGTGCTTGAATGCCCAATTACCCTTTGAGAGACACTACTCCCATCTCCCCAACATTGGCCGTCATTAGCAACCAATTTGGATGTTTCAAAATGGCCGCACGGTATAGAGCCCAACTCCCTGTCATACTATGTCGCATGCGTTAGATATCTAAGGTGACCATATTTTGAAGGTTACAAACCGGGACAATTAAAGTGTAGGTATAATGTACTTTGTACTCCATGGACCATTTCGGGGTCTGGGGTAGAGCCCCAGCCGCTGGAGACGATTTGTTTTCGAGACATGTTTGCGTCAAATGCCCAAAAAACAGCTTTCCGACATGAAAATACGAATTAAAAATGGTTTTAATGTGTACATTTTTGCAGTCATAAAATCTTTTTCTAGTGGTTTAAAAATGACAGTACAAAATAAAATACAAGCACTCGGCAGAAAACAATGCGTGTAATGTATTGATGAGGCCATCATACTAATGAAGTCCTACTATATCAACAATAATATTTAGATGATTGAAAATGCATTGAATTTGTATAATATGCATGATTTAACTTTTAATACATTTTGTCTTCACAATGAAATAATTAGTGTAGGTAAGAACCGGTAGTTAATTAAAAACTTAGTTCAGTTGCATAATTAATACATTTTGATTTTAAATTATCTATAAACAAAATCAATGCAAATAATTACAGAAAATTAGGGGTATGCAAGTCTTGATTTTTAATTCGAGTCCGAGTACTTCGTCTTTTTTTTAACTTTCACTATAACTCTTTTGACTATATTTATTTTTTTACAATTATGTTCAATATTAATTTTATTTATTGATATGTCTACCGTATATGTTGGCTCCAAAAGTGAAAGAGTGTGAATTTAAAAAAGTGATCTCTCTCTAGATCATTTTAATGATCAAGCACATATGTTATTAGGGCTAGGATATGATATATAATTCGGTAGTAAGTGGTATTACATGAAAATGACGATACAAACATTATAGTGACATATTTTTATTATTTGTGACAAAAAAGTTCAGAACTTCCAAAGAGAATACAAATTTGTATTGATTGATTGATTGGATATTGCTTGACGTCTCATATTAATGCACTTTGACTAAAGACTGAGGTAAGAATTATGGATATTCAGGGTTGGTAAGGTAATGAATGCCAAGATAACGATTTTTACGTTTTCACACTCGCGCGCGACCTGGCACCTCCACCAAAATCATTGAAAAATACCCGCACACCCCTACAGAAAATGAATTAATCTTTTTGGAAGTGAAAGAACTATTTCAATGTTATTACTGTTAGTATTTATCAGAAGAGAGTATATTTTCAAGTAAAACATTATTCTTCCACACGTATACCGGTACAAGTGATCTGAAAACGGTACGTTACCGGTCAAACTGGTTCGTCTGGTCACCTTAAATATATCACACTTCTATACGTCATGGTTCAACATCACGTCACCATTGATTTTAAAACTGATTCCATCTCTCTCCATCAACCTATGTAAACCTACATATTTATGTTTTTCTTCTTATGGAACCATTTGATGTACGTAAGTCATGATTTAGTTTATAGCGACTCGTAAATACACCAGATAGGCACGACTTCTCTGTTTGATGCCGGTACGTCTCCAAACAAAAATGGCACAAGAATAAGAAATAGCACCAAATACTGTAATAGACGCTTTGAAGCGTCACACTATTCGGTCAATATGACCTTTCAAATTGCACGAACCGATAGCGGGGAAATAAGCGAGCTCGGCAAATGAAATGCCAAGCAAACGAGCAGAGTATGAGGTTGATATAACGGCTAGTATAGGAGGGAAGGAAGCCGCATAAAGATTTGGAAAGTGTATTTACATTTCACTCGGTTACATTTTATCAAATTATATTTGGGATACTCATTCAGTGTAAGAAGACATCCTAAGAGACCTATTTCATACCGATCCTTAGGCCTACGCATGCAGCGGACTATGGGAGATCGAGAGAAGAGCCAGATGCAGGGAGCAGAGATGAGATTCCTGGGGAGCAAAATGGGCAAGACTAGAAGAGTCAGAATAAGAAACACGGACATTAGAGAGATACTGCATGGGTGTTAAGAAGTTAAGTAACAGGATGGGAAGGACGCGGTTGAGATGGTATGGACAATGTTGACAAAAATCGTATGTCAACCGGAGGCATGTTCGGTTTTTACACACGTGACCGCACGTAACGTAGGCCTACAACGACTACGTACAGACAGCGGATAGGTCGATAGGGGAGAAGCTTGAGCCTATTTTACACTGTAGGCCTACCGCCTATTTGATTAGGCATACATGGTGCTCAATGCCATAGTATGTGTTAAATGTCCAATTATTTATATTCTTCAATAAGCATGAGCACCACCTACATAAACCTAGCGGGCATCTAGACACATTAGCTGAACATTAAATTAACTCTGGAACAACGTGTAAAATGAGATACATACGCTGATGTGAGTTGTTCGGGCATTGTACAATCCCACCTCAAGAAGAACCATTCCTTGTAGCTCTTGCTGCCACAACACTGGAACAAGACTTGAAGGTAATCCATGTTTCGGCTCGCATCTTTATCTGCGTTGTACAACTTCATGGTCGCCGATATACCGTTGTGTATTCCGTTTTGCAAGGAACGAGTATGCACGATGGACGTTATTATCACACACAGTATACAAATCACGATCAGCAACGTTGCGATGACGAAGTAACTTAGCCACTGCATCACACGTACGCTAACACGCTCGGCGTCGACTTGGCAGGAAAGATAGATGCCACCCACGTGTACGGGCAGAGCCAAGAGGGCCACTAAAGATATGAGAAGGGGTAAAATTAATCCATCGGTTACAGACACCATTTTTATGTAATGTCCTGTGGTATAACTAAAATGAATGGCTTCTATGAAACATCCCAGAACGATGAGAAGTGAAACACAGTCGAGTATGTAGATTGTACGATATAATTTATTGAGATCTTCGTCTGACATTCGTACGAGTGGCCAAGCCATAACGTGTTATTCTCGTCACCATCAAACAGACCTAAAAACTAATACTCACGAGCTGAACTGTTTTGGCTACAAAGCTTAGACCTCACACGTCACATTGTTTAAAAGAAGATAAACGTATAACTTGCCCAATAAATTTTTGGTTTTAACCTGTCAAGCTGTGCTGTCAAACTACGTGAGCGTCGATGCTTTGATTTTATTAACCAAAACATTGGCCAATGTGGTCAAATGTTTATTGTTATGTTCACTGCCTTGGTTATTATTTAAAAGCGCGAATATCGCAGACATACCTTGAGCACCGCAGACGTTTAAAACCCTAAGAACAGTGTTCTAACTAGTATAACATAAGAACAACGCGCAACGTGTTTGGTGGAGGTGCCGGGTTGTGAGACTAAACAAAAAACCGCCATATGGATATTCTTCAGAAGCCGCTTGCGGATACCTTGAGCACCGCAGACGTTTAAAACCCTAAGAACAGTGTTCTAACTAGTATAACACTAGGAAACTTCGCAAACGCTTTTTTTAGTCGCGTTGATGAATGAGCCTTTTTAAGTTTTTTTTTTGCATGAGATATCTTTACTGTTGCAAGTGCTTTGTTTTGCTGCCTACGCATTGTAGTTGATTGTTGTCAAGTTTCTATTGTTACTTGTTGTTATTATTTACCGTAAAAAGCTTTATTTCTATGGATTCTGGCTAACTTTTTCAACTTTTTATTTCAAAATATACTACATTATTATGAACGTTGTAGCCCCACCCGTTTGGTCAGAATTGACTCAAATGGCACGAAAATATCGCACAAAAAATAAAAAAAAACTTATACTAGGGAAACGCCAAAGTCGTTGTTAGACGAGTGAGTGAGCCATGTGTTGAGTACCCGGTAACATTCCTTTTCTTCCCCCTACCTTAGGCCTCCCTAGCCTATCATAAGCTAGAGTGGAGCATTATGGCCTAAACTATGACTTAAACTTAAATACCCCATTATTTATACGAATATTATAATCAAACTTAAATGCAAATATTCCCGCGTACTCAACACATGACTCTCTCACTCGTCTAGCAACGACTTTGGCGTTTACCTAGTCGAGTTGGCTTAAGCGCCCTTATAGCCCAAATGTGGGAGACGTGGGTTCAATGGTCGGGAAAGATTTTGTAATTTCTGGATTGTATTTATTAAAATATTTAACATGTTTTGAAATGCATATAACGCAGTGTAGTCCTACATCTGTGACAATACCATGGAAAACATAGCCAGTACGAAATACGTGAAAATATTGCAAGGTTTACTCAATCTACGAGCGGAATTTGGGGGTACCTTGACGTCCAACATTCGACTAACCTTGGACACGGCATTTCACAGCCAGCTAAATAACAAACAAAAAATATTATTTCAAAATGAAAACCATTGTCGTTAAAATAATTTCCATACATTTCAACGTATTTTTCAGTTTTTTATTTCTTGCAGGTTTAAATCATAACGGATTGTGCTCATTTTGTTAGCAGTTCTCAGTTACCTGGTCACGGATGTCTGTTTAAAATTTCAGCTCAGTCTATTTGGCCGTTCGGCCGTATGGGACCGGACAGACAGACAGACAGACAGACATTTAACATTTAACATTTAACATTTAACAGAATTAATCACGACCAAGGCCCGATCGAGTAGCGTTGTAGACTACGTTCGCTGCGCTCACTCGTCTAATTAAAAGCTTTATTTCTATGGATTCTGGCTAACTTTTTCATTTTTTTCTTTCAAAAGGTACTACATTACCATAACTTTAATGCCCATGTATAATATGAACGTTGTAGCCCCACCCGTTTGGTCAGAATCGGCCCAAATGTCACGAAAATATCGCACTAAAAATAGAAAAAATCGTAAAAGTACGATATTCATGAGAAATATTTCTTCGATTGTACCCAAAAACAATACACCTCTAAGTTTAGAGATTTCGAAGGTCCCCTCCAATTTTCATCAAGATCGGATATGCCGTTTGCCTGGTAAAGAGTTAACAGACAGAAAAACAAACAAAAAAACAAAAAAAAACATCCAAGCTAAATTTTTTGGGGGTCAGTGAAATTGAAGTCTTCGCTTCGCTCATCCAAAAAGTTTGAAACAAGTTCAAGTGGGAAAAAGTTCAATTTTTTAAATTGCATTTTTTTTAATTATTTTATAGTGGTGTGCAGTAACTCATTACTTTTTGGATGAGCGTAGCGAGCGAAGCGAATAATCCATTCTACTTCGCTGAAGAAAAAAATTCGGGATGTTCTTTTTTTTTGTCTGTTTGTTAACACGATTCCGGCTAAACCGATACTCCAATTGCGATGAAAATTTCTGAAGACCTTCGAAATCTCTGAACTTAGAACTGCCACGTTTTTGACCACAATCAAAAAATTATTTCTCATTAAAATCGCAATTTTACGATTTTTTCGATTTAAAAATATATTTCGGCTTACAACACCTACATACTTTATCCGATTGTAGTTATTTTTTCACTGAACCTTTATTTTATGAATTTATATATTCATGTGAAATGTGAGCGTAATCGAAAAATTATTTCTCATGAAAATCGCAATTTTACGATTTTTTCAAAATTTTAATATTCCCTCGAATTATAACACTACATGCTTTATCCGATTGTGATGATTTTTTCACAGTACCTTAATTCTATCAATTTATATATTATTCGTGTGAAATTTGAGCACAATAGAAAAATTGTTTCTCATGATAATCGCAATTTTACGATTTTTTTTCGATTTTTGTTTTTAGCACGATTCCGGCTAAAGCGATACTCCAATTGCAATGAAATTTTCTGGAGGCCTTCTAAATCTCTGAACTTAGAACTGTAACGTTTTTGAACGCAATCGAATAATTATTTCTCGTGAAAATCGCAATTTTACGATTTATTTCTATTTATAAAAAATTTCTTCGAAATCTAACACCTACATGCTTAATCCGATTGTTAGTATTTTTTCACGGCACCTTTAATTTATAAATTGATATAATCGTGTGAAATTTGAGCGTAATCGAGAAATTATTTCTCATGATAATCGCAATTTTACGATTTTTTAAATTTCTTAGAATTATAATACCTATATTATGCTTTATTCGATTGTAATGATTTTTTCACAGAACCTTTATTATACTAGGAAAACGCTCAGTTGGACGCGTTGTTGAGCGAGCACCGGTACGTGCAACACGACCCGAGTACGACATCCCCATAATGTTACATACCAATAATTAAGGTCTTGACCGATTTAGCTGAAAATTTGTAAAATAGGAGAGAATGGATAAAATCCACCGCCATCTAGAGGACCTTGACATCATTTCTTTGGGAAAACTATTTTACTCTTGATTTCTTCTAGGTGGCAGTACATAGTGACCAGAATTCTTGTGCGACTTTTCGTTGCCATGGTAACGTTACTTTTGTTAAAATGTAATTTCTATCTACACTACTTATCGGATCAAAATAAAATTAACATATTCGTGACCGGACGGACATTCTAAATGATTTGGCTACCTCAGATTTTGTCGCCGTTTAGTTTTTAAAAAAAACTTTAGATTAACTTTAATGTAACTTTATAACTTTTTAAACGATTTTGCCACAAAACTAATGGCATTCAATCGGGAACGAAACTTGCGGATGGTCAAAATTTCAACTCGATCCGAGCCTCCGTTTGACCGCTATCATGAGCCAAAAAAGCTGTGCGACTTTCCGTTGCCATGGTAACGGGACTTTGTTATAATGTAATTTCCATCTACACTACTTATCGGATCAAAATAAAAAAAAACATATTCGTGATCGGACGGACATTCTAAATGATTTGGCCACCTCAGATTTTGTCGCCGTTTAGTTTGAAAAAAAACTTTCGATTAACTTTAATGTAACTTTTTAACTTTTTGAACGATTTTGCCACAAAACTATACAGCAACCCGCCTAGGTGGTATGTACATGTGTGCAAAATTTCAGGTCGATCAGAGAAACGGTGCGACCTGTATCGAAGCAGTAACAGAAAAAAAAACAAAAAAAAAAACAGACATTCGAGCCATAAGAGTCAAGTGGAGACGCTCGCTTCGCTCGCTCAATAAACTAGGAAAACGCTTTAGTCCCGCCGCGTTGTTGGATGAGCGTAATAGGTGCATTGAGCTGCCATGTGTTATGCGGATTTTCTGTTGTTCAGTGAAAAAATCATTACTAAGTTGAAGTTTATTTAAAAATGTAATTAAATTAAATAAAAAATTAACTTAAATTTCATTTTTTTTAAACTAGGAAAACGCTTAAGTCCCGCCGCGTTGATGGATGAGCTTTTTAAAATTTTTAGTTTGCGTGGGATATCTTAACTTTTGCAAGTGCTTTGTTTTGTTGCCTACGCATTGTAGGTGATTGTTGTCAAGTTTCTATTGTTTCTTGTCAATTGGTATTATTTACCGTAAAAAATTTATATTAAAAGCTTTATTTCTATGGATTCTGGCTAACTTTTTCTTTCAAATAGTACTACATAACCATAACCTTAATGTGCATGTAAAATATGAACTTTGTAGCCCCACCCGTTTGGTCAGAATTGGCCCAAACGGCACGAAAATATCGCATAAAAAATCAAAAGACTTATATTAAAAGCTTTATTTCAATAGATTCTGGCTAACTTTTTCAAATTTTCTTTCAAAATGGACTACATCAACATAACCTTAATGTCCATGTATAATATGAACGTTGTAGCCTTACCCGTTTGGTCAGAATTGGCCGAAATGGCACGAAAATATCGCACAAAAAATCGAAAAAAATCGTTAAAGTACGATATTCATGAGAAATATTTCTTCGATTGTACCCAAAAACGTGGCAAGTCTAAGTTCAGAGATTTCGAAGGTCCTGTTAAATTTTCATCAAGATCGCATATGCCGTTTGCCAGGTCCATTAAGTTGTAACCACCCATTACAGCACAAACGATGGGACCAATTGCATTCGTTAGTGCTACGTTTGTGCTGGTTTGTGCCGCAAACCGCATCGTTTGTGCCGTTTTCCGTTCAAAAATTACAGGCACTTGAAAGTGGGTGGTGACAACTGTATAGTAGAAGCAACGAAGACACAAAATCGGTTTATCCACCACTAATTGCAAGAACTTTAAATAAAATAAAATAAATAAATTGTATTAAGAGTCTTCCCACTCAGTTATATAACTGATTTTCAGTGTGGGACTTTAAATCAAAGCGACCAAGCCAACCCTGTAGGCCCCGACGCAATCGACGAGTGAGCGATAACCAACCAAAGATCGATATTTTTAGTATGAAATTTAGCAATCAGTGGTATGGACAGTGCGAACACCCGCGGATCAACGCCAGAATCAACAAGGCTGATTCAGAACAACTCTGAATTTATTATGAACTTCGTTGCTAGGACGGCTCCAAAATCACCGTTTACAAACTCCTAAGACATGAACTGATGGACTTAAGTCCAAATCAGAAGTTAAAAAACTTCTGACTCTAGCGGGAATCGAACCCTGGACCTTCTGCATTGGAAGCAGATACGCTAACCACAAGACCAACGAGCCACACTTTGTTTTTGGTAATGACATATTCTTCAAAGAGTGCTTATTATCCTGTCAAATAAGATTTTTGGAGGAAAAAATTGCGATGTCGCTGAATTTTTGCAGAGACCTTCCTTAAAGGATACTTATCAACATACTAAAACTCCCCTACAATCGGACTGGAGCTTCGGCCGCCATATTGGAAAATGGCGGTCAAAAGTGTTTGTTATCAAATATCTCCAAATTTGTTTTGCAAAAATATTCCACATTAAATATCTCAATGGCAAAAATATTCCCCATTTAATTCTCTACAAAACAGGTGTCTTCTATAGTTTTGGTAGGGTCAAAGGTTACGTCACAAAATCGTGGTTTATATGTTGCTTATTGGAGTACCAGCTAATTTCCAAATTTTTACGCCCAGCATCAAACAATGCCAGTAAATCCGTAAGAAATCGATTCAAATACAAAAGGACTTTTGTACGGCGTTCATGAAAGCTTCCATTAGTATTTTTAAAATCAGTTCTGCGAAATCGGATTTTGCATATACCCGGAATTTGGGATTTTCCATTGTTGGCATTTCCTAAAAAATGCCATATTTTACTGTCAATTATTAAGCACTAAATAGCATTGGAGGAAAAATTCTTTCTACGCACATTGAAATGACTTAAATAATGATTCGATTACAACCAAAGTTTAAATCCAATATGACTGCTTATTCCTTATATTCACAATATGAATACTGTTTTCGTGCTGTTTTTACACTTATTTTGTTACATAATTCATTTTGATTTTTGTGGATATTAGGAACTAGCAGCCATATTGGATTAAAACTTTAGTTGTAATCACATCATTATTTAAGTCATTTCAATGTGCGCAGGAAGAATTTTTCCTCCTATGCTATTTAGTGCTTAATAATGGACAGTCAAAAAGGGCATTTTTTAGGAAATGCCAACAATGGAAAATCCCAAATTCCGGGTATATGCAAAATCCGATTTCGCAGAACTGATTTTTAAAAATACTAATGGTAGCTTTCATGAACGCCGTACAAAAGTCCTTTTGTATTTAAATCGATTTCTTACGGATTTACCGGGCATTGTTTGATGCTGGGCGTAAAATTTTGGAAATAAGCTGGTACTCCAATGAGCAACATATAAACCACGATTTTGTGACGTAACCTTTGACCCTACCAAAACTATAGAAGACACCTGTTTTGTAGAGAATTAAATGGGGAATATTTTTGCCATTGAGATATTTTGTCTATCTCAAACAAATTTGGAGATATTTGATAACAAACACTTTTTGACCGCCATTTTCCAATATGGCGGCCGAAGCTCCAGTCCGATTGTAGGGGAGTTTTAGTATGTTGATAAGTATCCTTTAAGGAAGGTCTCTGCAAAAATTCAGCGACATCGCAATTTTTTTCCTCCAAACGTCAATATACGATCTTATTTGACAGGATTATTATTACGCACATATAAAGTCTGACGCTAAAATATGATGGGAAATTGCTTTAATTTGCATTTTAATTTCGATTAATTGAAATCAAATATACGTTTTATTTAGTTACTTGTTAACTAAATTTAAAAGTTACTGTTGAATTATGAACACTATATACATTAAAGTACAAAAAAAGAATCAAAAAGTCATTTAATCAATTGGGGTTTTTCCAAAAAATTTTGGGGGTGCCCTTAAACCAAAAAAAAAAACCCCCTTTCCCCTTCGGGGAACCCCCCCCCAAAAAAGGGCCCCCCCTTGGGGAAAAACTTTGCCGGGCGTTTTTTTGCAAAAAAAACCCTTTTTTTTTTTTTTTTTTTTTTTTGGGGTCCCCCCTTGGGGTTTTTTTTTGGGGGGCCCCGAAAACCCCCCCCCCCCCCCCCCCCCCCCCCCCCCCCCCCCCCCCCCCCCCCCCCCCCCGGGGGGGGGGGGGGGGGGGGGGGGGGGGGGGGGGGGGGGGGGGGGGCTTTTCGGCTTTTGTCCCTTCTTTCGGTTTAAAAGGTCCGAAAATTTTAAAGTGGGGTTTTAAACCTTAAAGTGAAAACCACCCATTCCCAAAACGAGGGGCCCTTTGACGTTAGTGTACGTTTGTGCGGGTTTGTGCCGCAAACCGCATCTTTTGTCCCCGTTTCCTTTAAAAAAGTTAAGGCATTTTAAAAGTGGGGGGTTACAACTTATGCTAACCCCCTTTCTTTGATCGTTTTGAAACTTTGCACGCGGTTATGTACGTTTGTGTGGTTTGTGCCGCAAACCGCATCGTTTTGTGTTTTTCCTTAAAAATTAAGGCATTTGAAAGTGGGGGTTTAAAATTAAGCCAAAACCCACATTTTTTTTACACTTGAAAACTTTAAATTATGTATTTGTGGTTTTCCCAAAACCGAATCGTTTTTCGTTTTTTTTAAAATTACGGGCACAAAAAGTGGGTGGACAATAACCCTAACCACCAAATTCTTTTTTGATAAAATTTTTGAAGGGGTTTAAAAGTGCACGGGCGGTTTTGGGCAAAAAAAAGTTTGTTCCGACCTTAAAAAATTCGGCCTTGAAATGGGTTTACAATTTTCCAAAACCCCCCTTTCCGATGACTTGAAATTTTCAGGGAGTTACTTTGTGGGGGTTTGTCCAAAAACCCTGTTTGGCGGCCCTAAAAAGAAGGCACTTTGGTGGGTGGTTACAATTAATCCCTAAAAACCCATCTTTTGACAAAAATTTGCAGCGGTTTTTGCAAGTTTTTGGTTTTCCCAAAACCCATCGGTGCTGGCGCCAAAAAATGGCCAAAAGTGGGGGGTTACAATATCCTCCAAATTTTTTTGATGACAAATTTCAGGGTTATTCGTTTTTTTTCCCCAAAAAAACCCGGGCTTCTGTTGTTAAAAAGTTACGCACAAAAGGGGTGGTTAATTGGCCTAACCACCAAAATTTTCGATCACTTAAAAAAAAAAAACCCCTTTTTTGTACGGGTTATGTTACGTTTGGCTGGTTTTCCCCAAACCCTTTTGTTTCTTTTTCTTTCAAAAGTATAATTAAAGGGGGGGTTTAAAACTTGGGGAAAATTCTTCTACGACTTGAAATTTGCACCTTATTAGTTGTCCCGTTTTCCAAACCCCCAAATGGGTTTTCCCTTAAAAATTAAACTGGTGGGTTTTTTTAAAACTTATGTAAAAAACAAAGTGGTTTAAACCACAATTGAAAACTTTAAAAAAAAAAAATAAAAATTGAAAGATTTTCCCCATCATTTTTTTAAATGACAGTGGGTTTTTTTAAAAAAGGCCAAACAATAAAACCCCAAATCCGGTACAAACCCAAACAAACGATTTTTTATATGAAAAAAAAAAAGTTATGGGGGAACAGTCGAAACCCGGTAACGCCAGGAACAAAAAAGGCTGACCCAGAACAACTTCAATTTTTAGAACTTTGCTAACCTAAAAACACCGTTTAAAACTTAAATGAAGATGGATTGCCCCAAACAGAAATTTTAAAAAATTTTTGACTCTAGGGGCCCGAACCCGCCTTTGATTGGAAGGATAGAAACCAAAGCCAACAGCCCATTGTTTTTTAAGCTTTTCTTAAAGATTGTTTACGCACATTTTAATTGACGCTAAAATATGATGGGAAATTGTTTTAATTTGCTTTTTAATTTTCGATTAATTGAAACAAATTAGTTTTATTTAGTTACTTGTTAACTAATTTAAAAGTTACTTTTTGGATTTTATGAACACATAATACTTTAAAATTAAAAAAAAGAACCAAAAAAGTATTTAAATTTTATTTAACAGTTTTTTAATAAAATTTTTAGTAGGTGTAATCAAATTTGATTGCGGGTAAACGAAAAAATTATGTGATTTTCCAAAATGGAAAAAATTAATTGTGAACCAGTTAACAACAACAAACTATATAAAAAGTCCCCTACCAATTTAATAAATTTAATTCCCCTAAACTATAGCATTGATTAAAGTACCTTTTGAAGTAGGAAAATACAGTATCAACGACGTAACGTTTACTCAAATAATATCATGTATACAGACGTGATGGTTTTTTGTCCAAAACTTTTTTTTAAACTGCTAACTGGTCTCCAATCAATGCAAATTAGCGATTTTTGTACATTATGATAAAATATGAAAGAATATTTTTTGTGCTGGGATGTTCTTAATAGTGTGATATTACGCACATGTGCATCTACGTTGAGATATGACGGTAATTGATTAAATTTGCATTAAATTGTTTTTAATTAAAATTTACTAATTATGCTTTTTTCCCTAAAAATTATAAATTAAAATTTTTGGAAAAATTCTGTATGGAAAACTAACTTGTTTTAACTCGCTAATTTCTTAATTCCTTTAAAATTATTTTAATTTAAAATAGTCCCATCAAAATTCACCCTTTTTCAAAATAACACACCATAAACACGTCAAAACAATTTTTGCTGTCTTGAAAGTCTAAATTGTTACTAGAATTTACCACTCTAACTGTGTGCGTAACCAAATTTGGGATGAGCGTAGCGAGCAAAGCAAAGATCCCTTTTCACTACACTGGAGAAAAAAACCGGAACTTTTTTTTATTCTTTTTTTTGTATTTTTTTGTTCCGTTAAAACGATTTCCGGGAAACTGATACTCCCATTGCGATGAAAATTTTTTGGGGATTTCCCAAATCTCTGAACTTGAATTGCCACGTTTTGAGCGCAATCGGGAAATTTTTTGATTTTTCTTTCAAAAAGACTACATTCAAAAATCTAAAAGTACATGTGAAAAAATTTAACGTTTTAGCCCCCCCCGTTTGGGCAGAAACGGGCCCAAATGTGACAAAAATATCGCACAAAAAAAAGAAAAAAATCGTAAAAGAGATATTCTAACAAAATTTCGATTGTACCCAAAAACGTAGCAAGTCTAAGTCAGAATTTCGAAGTCCCCCCAAAATTTTTATCAAGACGCATAGCCGTTTTGCCGGTAAGAGCGAACAAACAGACAGAAAAACTAACAAAAAAAAAACACCCGACATTTTTCTTTGGGGTTTTTCGTTAGTGAAAAAAAAAACCCCCAAAAAAAACAAAAATCAAATTGAAATCTTTACTTTGCTCGTACGCTCGCTACCTCATTTAAAAATAGAAATTGACAACAATCCCACAATGCGTAGCAGCAAAAAAAAAGCACTTGCAAAAGTAAAGATATCCCCCGCAAAATAAAAACTTTAAAAAACTAAACCATCAACGCGGCGGGGCTTTGCGTTTTCCTAGTTTTATAAAGTAGTATTTAATTTCTAAAGTTAATGCCAATTAATTGAAAGTAAAATATCTGAGGGTCGTGATTTTTCTTTTTTGACGCATTGTAGGTTTGTTTCAAGTTTCATAGTTATTGTTAATTGGGGAGCGAAGCGAAACTTCAATTTCACCGAACCCAAAAAAATTTAGGTGTTTTTTTTTTTTTTTCTTTCTTTTTTGTTTGTTTGCTCTTACCCGGGGAAACGGATATGCATTGGAGAAAATTAGGGGACCTTCGAAATCTCTGAACTTTTAAATTTCTACGTTTTGGGTACGATTGAAAAATATTTCTCAGAATATCGTACTTATACGATTTTTTTCGATTTTTAGTCGATATTTTCGTGACATTGGGACATTTGACCAAACGGGTGGGGGTACAACGTTCATATTTCACATGGGGATTGAAGTAATGGTGATGTATTTCTTTTTGAAAAAAAAAGTTGAAAAAAAATTTTCCAGAAACCATTAAAAAAAAGGTTTTAAAATAAATTTTTTGAGGTATTTTTTTAAAAACAATTAAGAAGTGACACTAGAAACTTGACAACAAAACACCTACAAGCTTCAAAAAAACACTTGATAAGTAAAGAATCCCACTCAAACTAAAAAAATTTCTATTTTATTTTTATTTATTTTTTTATTTATTTTTTTATTTTTTTATTTTTAAATCTATCCATTTAGTCATAAAACGATTACAAAGGGGGACAACTAAATAAATTTTTTTTTTAAAAATACAAAAAAACTCATTTTCAAAAGCGACTAAAAAAGGTTTTGGAAGCTTTTTAGTGTTTTCAAAATACCTATTTTTACGAAGCCGAGTTTACTGTAATAACTATATAATTAAGTCTCATTTTTTTTGTGCGTGTACTAGAATCTTTTAGTAATTTAAGATGGGGCTCCTTCGTTTTCAAACCCCAAAACCCCATGGGGGCCATCAAAGATGCATCTATAGTGTGATAGATATCTTTTAAAGGAATCTTGGGATGTGGCACGATTTTTTTTGTTAAATTACCATTTGGAACCAAATTGGCAGGAGAAATATAATCCCTGATTTTGGTCCGTAAAATTTCAAATTTTTCACATTTAATGGGAATTTTTTTACCAAAATTTACTATTCCATCTTTAAGATGGCCCCCATAGGTAAATGGATTGCGAGATGAAATGCACCCCGGGGAAAAATGAATATTTTTTGGGGTTAGTACACGTAAAAAAAAATTTGGGCCTCTATATAAAAATCACAATTGATTCACACCCACGCCAGATATACTTCGGGTTGGTTTTTTGGGCCCCAAACCGCCTCGTTTTGTGGTACCATTTGTGTTGGTTTTTGTATACAAAATATTGTAATTTAGTTTATTAGGATTTTGCAAGGGTTTTTATAGGTGCTTTGTTTTCATTTATTAAATCAACAATCATTATACTTTTTTTTGTATGAAAAAAAAAGTGTTTTAAAATATATATTGATTTTGCAATGTGTAAAGTCTTAAAAAAGGGAAAGGCTTTTCCCGTAAGTCAAAAACGGGGAAAATTTTATAAAAAATTGGGTTTTTTTAAAAAAAAATTCTCCAAAGGGTAATTCGGTTGTAATCACCGTGTTTTTTACGTTGCGTTTTAAAATTTCGGGAACCCTTTTTGATTGGGAAAAAAAAAACAAACAAAAACGTTTGGTTTCTTTCTTTCATTTATTTAAAATTTGTGCTTTATAAATTCTTTTCATTTCGTTTAATTTTGAAACCTCTCCAAATTTTTAATTTGGGTTTGAGCGTAAAAAAATGTGTTTTACCATAAATTTTTTTGTAAAACCCAAAATCCCAAAATTTAAAAAGAAAATTTTTTTTTTTTTTATTTAGAAGGGCCCCCGTTAGGCAAACCCCACTTACCCATAATCAAAAAAATTTGTTTTCAAAAAAATAGAAACTAACATGTAAATAATGAAACTAAATTATTTTTGGGAAAAATTAGGTATTGTATATTTATTTTTAAAAAAAACCTCTTTAGTTTTGGTCATTGCCGTCACTGGCCTCGGGGCCACAGCTTGGGATCACTTTTTAATTTTTGTTCCACAAAAAGGGGTCAGTGGACTGAGAGGGCCTACTTCTTAATAAAAATTGTTTTTTTTTTTTTTAAGCTCAAAAAAACTTCTACCCCCCTAAATAGAAAGATAATTGTAAATAGACTATTCTTTATATATAAAATGTTTGAATGCCCAAATTAATAAGGAAAAACTTTAATTGGGTTTGGTTGGGTTTTCCTATATACTCAAAGTTTCACGGGAAGCACCAGGTACGAAAATTTAATAAATCTTCCGAAGTATTTTATAAGCGTTTTTTACAACTGGGCTTAAAAAGAAAAAAAAACGAAAGAAAATACAAAGGGGGAAAATATGGGAAAATAAAAGGTTTCGGCAAAGATTAATTGATAACCCCGGATTAGGTTTGAGTACAAACTTCGGAAAACAATATCATGCGATCTAAAAAATGGAAAAAAACAAAGGTCCCGCTTGGAATTCACGTGAAAGGGGAAAAGGGCACTAAAAGTAAAATTGGAATTGACACAAAGACGCGAAATGTTTCGAGAAAGAAACCTTTGGGTAAGAACAAAACAAGATCAGTTTGGAGGGTGAGTTTCAAAATAAAGCGGGGAAAATGCCGTGAAATGACACAGAGAAATAGGAAATGGACAGAACGAGATATGCAAGAGATGAAAGACCCTCATAAGAGATGAGTAAACGGGAAGAGTGGCATTGGTTTCATCCACCAGGGGTGACTACTTACAATATCACCTGCCACTTGGTTGATTCTGGGCTAGAAAATGTAAGGTGGCATGTTCTTTGAAGTATTTGTGGATGAAATAGTGTTGCAAAGTAATTGGTTGTTAAAATCACGGTTCATCTGAATTTTTAGTGGGGACAGGGGATGGCGGTGATTTCTAAGGAAGGTGTACCCCTACTACTTTTAAACGCAAAGTCGTTGTTAAACGAGTGAGGGGAGCACATGTGTATACTGATAGTACCGGTATCATTCCCATACTGGGCTAGATCCCCGCCTTGGGGATATGCATGGAAATGGGGTGTTTCCCCGGTATTTAACACTTGGCCAACCCCTCATACAACGACTTGGGTTCCCTAGTTATTTAATTGAACATTCAAAATGCGAAGTGTTGAAACGTACAGCGGGAAACATTAACAAATCCCAAGATAAAACAAATCACCCCATTTTTATTCCCCTTTTAAAACCCCTCAAAAATAATATGTGGGCGTAAAAAAAAAAAAAAGTTCATATAAGGGGTACGAACCCCAAACCCCCGTGCGGGGGTGGGCCCCAAAGGGCCTTACCAGTATCCAGCCATGCCACGCAAATTTCGCCCCCGCAAAGCTGCTTACAACAAAGTTTACGTTTTTTTTAAAAATCACTTTTTTCTTTATTTTTGGGCCCTTTAAACCCCCCCCAAATGAATCTAGTGATTTTGTTAACGGGTTCTCAAAAAAATTTGTCCCGGGAAGGATGTCTTTTTTAAAAAATTTAAAAGCCCCCAATCTGTTCACCGGTTTCGGCTGTTTTTCGACGTACGCCCGACAGACAGACAAAATAAACCAGAATGAGGGCCGTTTGAGTTGAATGGGGGACACTCGGTCGCTCCGCTCCCTCGTTTAATTAAAGGATTAAAAGCTAAGTAGATAATAAAAAATAATTAGATTATAGTAACAATTTTTAAATTTTTCAAAGTGGGGTTTTAAGGATACAGCAAAATCAAAACTTTAAATGGGAAAAAAAACTTTAAATTTATTATATGCCCTTTGCTGGGGACGATTTCCAAAAAGTCCCCTTTTTACTATTTCCTGGGGGACATAAAACTGAGGGAAATTAAGCCAAAATCAGAAGAAAAAAAAGTTCGATTTTTAAAAGGGGAAAATCAAACCCAATCGCCCCCTTTACATTGAAAGTAGGTGGGCTAACCCCCAAGCCCCAACGACCCAAACACAAATGTAAAAAACTCAAAAACTTTTTTCTTTATCATTTTCCGTACCCCGCTCTACCCGGACTCTTTTCGGTACGCCCCCGGCACTTATCGACTGTCTGCTGACGTAGGTCGGGTGGGTTTGTTGTGACGGTCCCCCCTGTACAGTGCGTCTTTTCCCACCTATTTCAAGTGGGGAAAAACAGTTTAGTTTTTTTGACCCCCGGGCAGCGTTGGGTTTTTAAAATGGGGTTTTTATGGTTTTTCTTCCGTTCAATTTTACGTTTTTATTCTTCCCCTTTCCTAGCAAGACCTTTTTTTCCCATTTCCTGTGTCCATTGACGTCCCCAAAATACAACCCGTCCCCCATCACGCTGTAATCTAAATCATCTGGGAGCTAAAATACAAGAAGTTTTCAGCCCATTGCTATATTTCCGTAAAACACAAATAATTACAGTAAACTTTTTTTTTTCCACACTACGTTTCCCTTTCTCGGGGAAGTTAGGGCCTCATGGGAAAAGACTGTAGATATATTTTAAAAAGTTGGCCCAAGGATAAAAAATCCCATATTGGGGGGTTTTGGGGACTGTAATCGGGGTATTCCCCCTTTGGGGGCCTATATTCATAGAATTCAAATTTATTGTTTGTTTTTTTTTGTTGTCTAACCTTTTTCAAAACACTTTGGATAAAGATAGAAAAAAATTAGGGTACTCTTTAATATTTTTTCCCCCACGAGAACGTGCGAATTTTCGAGATCGATGAGTCAGGGCCCGGTCGCACCCGGTCCTAAAATACATAAGATTATTAAAAAGGGCCCGCTCTAATAAAAAATTTATTTTTGGTATTGCCCGTCTTACGGGGAAAATTAAACCATTTTTAACCAGGGGGAGAGGCGTAAGCCCGGGTTTAAGGGGGTTTTGAACAATTTTTTTTTTCTTTTCCAATTTTTTTTTGCATATTTAAAATTTCACCCATGGGATGAGTTTTTTGTAAAATTAATTTTACTATAACCATTGCCGGGTTGTTGTTTTTCTATGCAAAACGCTAGAATAAAATTTTAAATCACTAAAAATTTTAGCTGCCCCAAATCTGGGTTTTACAAAAACATTATCCCCCAAAAATGGGTTAAAAATAAAAAAAATTTAAACGTAACCCTTTGTTAAAACGGGTAGGTTTTGCGTGCTTGTTGTTTAAACTTGTTCATGAATTATCGGGTTGTTTTATGCGGGGTCATATCTAGGGAAAAGGGCCCCCTAAATTAAATTTTAAGGGAAGACCCAAACGCCAACATCAAAAGGGGTTTTCTATTTTTTTTAATTTTTAACATGTCCAAAAACCCTATCACTGGGACGGGTTTAAAATACTTTTAAAAAAAACCCACACTACAATGATTTTATCTGTCCCAGGGTGGGGACGGGCCGGCCAGGTGGGGTTAGGGGCAATCCCCGAAACCCTACCCACTATAAATATCGCAGACAAAAAATTTGTATTGAAAGAGTATCGTCCCCCCTGTACCCCCCGCCCCACCCCCCTTGGACGGGAAACAATCGGGAATGAAACATTTTTTTTTACCAATGATGTTTTTTTTATCTTTTTTTTTTTTTTGTATTAAGTTTAAAGTTTATAATTTCCCTTTTTCAGAAATAAAAAAATTCTCTGGGTTTTCAGCTGGGTTAAAGACAATCCCCTCTGAAAGTATAGACCCTGGTTTCGAACCCACATTTGGAACAAGTAAGTTTTATAACCCCCCTATATTCGTTTAAATTTATCAGAAACTATTATGAAATTGAAAACACATTACGAAATTCTAATAAAGGTCGACGTTTTAGAAACAGAAATTTTGACGAAGGGAAAAAACTCGTTCTGGCCCCGAGTTTTGGTTTAAATTATCCCCGGCGAGTTTCTTTGACATTTAACTACACGCAGGTGTCGAGTGTTGTACAACAGAAAAGGAGAAAAGAAGATCCCGTTGTGACGTAAACTCCGTCCGTCATGGGGGTGGAGACGTCATAGACTGATTGCAAATACATAATTAAAAATTTGTTTCGTTTGATGAAATGTTTCATCCCATGGGAAAAAATAAAAATTTTTTTCCCTATAGGGAGGTGGGGCCCGGATCTCCCGCCTCCCAAAACACCCAAATGCATTTAAAAC
The DNA here is from genome assembly GCA_024449915.1 of Sweltsa coloradensis. Classification (NCBI taxonomy): domain Eukaryota; kingdom Metazoa; phylum Arthropoda; class Insecta; order Plecoptera; family Chloroperlidae; genus Sweltsa; species Sweltsa coloradensis. The sequence continues at coordinate 113,571 of JAMZAV010002998.1, forward strand.
CAAAACACCCGAATGAGGTTAGGGCGTTTCCAAAAACCCTTGATAAAAATTTAATCGAAAAACCTGCCCGGGACAACAAAAAAATTTTACTTTGATTTTAAGGAAAATGCTTTCCCTTTAACAGAAAATCAAAAGTTTTCTTTTATTTTTTTTTTTTTTTGTTTTTTTAAATTTAATTAAAAAATTTTTATTTATTTATTTATTTATTTATTTTTTTAATTATTTATTTATTTATTTATTTTTTTTTATTTTATTTTTTTTATTTATTTATTTTTTTATTTTTTTTATTTTTTTTTATTTATTAAATGATTGATTGTTTAATTTAAATTTAAATTAAATAAATTAATTTAAAAATAGTTTATTTATTATTTGTTTGTTTGTTTTTATCATATTCGGCGGGCCCGGGGTTTAGTGGAGGAACCTATATGACTTTTCAAAGTTACACCGTCCTGTGGGATGGGACTTTAAAAGGCCGTTGGCCCCCTTTGGGTATTTTTCGAAAGGAGTAGGCTTTCTTTCCCGGGGGCCCGGGGTTTTCCCCCCCTCCCTTCTGTTCATACCTTTATCCTAAACTATCAACCCCATCGTCTCGATTTTCAAAGTGCATAAATATGAGCGTTAAGCAATATTCAATCAAAACAACAAAAATTTGGTTTATTTATTTTTTTTAATATTTTTAATTTTATTTTTTTTTTTTTTTTATTTATTTTTTTTATTTATGATTATTTAAAATTTAAATTTAAAAAATTTAAAAAATTTAAAAAATTTAAATTATTTTTGTTTGTTTTTATTTTTTCATATTTTTTATTTTTATTCCAAATGTTATCCACGCCCCAAAACGGAAATGTTTCTTAAAAATCAAAAATAAAAAAACACCTGGCCCAAAGTTTAATTTGTGTTTAAAGTTCGTTTCCCTCCTAGGGAAATAATTTGCAATTTATTTAAATCCCCCTATTTTAGTTATTAACTTAAATTTTTGTGTCATTTTAGCCAAGTAGATGGCCCATTTAAAACAGGCAATTATTTTCCTTTTTGAAGTTTCCAAATGCTCAGCTTTTTTAATTGGGTTTCCCTTGTTTTCCTTTTTGTTTCCTTCCCGGTGTGTTTTGCTGGAAAAAAGGGCGAGCCCACTACAAAAACTTTAGGTCCCCCTGTGCTCCATCCCAAGGGCAAACGACCCAGTTCCACCAAAACCCCCCACCATCCCGCATCTAAGAACAGGAATCCCGGGTTCGCCCGTTTCTGGGGGGAGTCCCCACAATTTTTGCAATTGACATTTTTGCTAAAGTAGAACCGCTATCGAAATGCCCAAAAGTTTGGGTTTGGGAATGATGCAGTTCAAGGTTACACCCCCCTAACCAAGCCCGGGGAATTTAAAAAATTTTGTTTGGTTATAGGGGGCCCCTCAAACAAAATGGCTTGTCATATCCCTCCAGCCCAGGGGGTGAGCGGGGGAATGAGATTATCTGTACTCCTTTCCTAACGTCTATGCCCATATTTCTTCCAGGGGGTTTAAAAAAGAAAATAGAAAAAACGTGGGTTTTGAACCATTTTAGAACATTTTCAAAAGAAAAACTTTGTAACTTCCAAAATTTCTTTTTTTTACATTTTCCTGTATAAAAAAATATAGTAGGGGAAAGGGGGGGCTTGGGTTTAAAAAATCCTAATGGCAGGTATTCATTGTTGGCGGTCCAGGGTCCCTGTCCTACGGGTTTAGAGTTCCCGGCTACTTGTGGGTTTTGGTCTAGGTTTTTTTAAAAGTGGGTTTTCAAAAAACAATATTTTAAGATGAGTGTTTTTAAAAGCTAAACCCATAGTTTCTACCTTCTTTTTTTTAAACACCCAAGGCCTCCAAAAATGCAAAGGGCCCGGCCCTTTATGCCCCATGCGCGCAGCCCGCGTGTATTTCTAAAAAGGGTCGAGCTATAGTGGGAAAGGGGGGGGCACAGAGCAAGAAAGTGAAAACCCCAGGTCGAACCCCGGGCGCGTCCCCTTTTTATTTAAGGGGCAAATGGACGAGATGGATCTATGGACTTTCCCCCGGATTTTTGGCCCCCCGTGGTCTCGGCCCAAACAGGACATAGCTGCCCCAGTTAAACAATATGGGAACTTAATTGCAGCGCACGGGCTGTTCGAAGTACCCCAATTTATCGGTTTGGGATTTTTGTGCAACTATTTAAAGTTATTGGAATATTCAGAACCAATTCGGGGGTGTTCAAAACACTCCAGCCCGGGAGCTTCACTTGGCTGGCAGTCGGTTTATCATGCAAGGTGGGTTAGTCGGGCTCGGGCGCCGGGGGGCTAACGAGTTAGAAATGAGAATTTTAATTTAAGACCCCGATATTGTTCAACTTTGTCTAGTTTAAAATTTTGGGAAAAATATACAGGTTTTATAAACACAAAATTTGGGAAAAAATTTCCCGAAATTTAAAAAATCCCCTTCATAAAAAAAAGGGCTAAAATTCCAAAATAAAAAAAAAAATAGCAAGATGGTGAAATTAAATTTAAAAAAAAAATGCAACATTTTGTTAAATCCTAGTTTGAAAAATTTTTAAGCTAGCCTTTGACCCGTAAACGTATTTTTCGTTTTTTAATTAAAAATAATCTTCTCCATAAAAAACCTGGAGGCGGGGGTGGAATCGTGTCTGTGCCCTAAAACTCAAAAGAAGGGTATACACAATTTCAAATGTCCTTTGACTATTTTTCGCCCATTTTCCAGAACCAGCGCATGCCAAACGGATATAATTTCCCGAGGGGCCCCAGGGCATGGTGGGTAAAGGCCATATCAGAAGTAGCTAACCCCGGGCTCCCCCAACCAAGAATAACTTGGGTACTCGCTGCAAGCGCTGTTTTGTACGAAGTTCAAATCACATTAGCATTATATGTTTTAAAAAAATTGGGAAAGGGAAACACATGTTTCTAGGGTTAGAATGGGCAAAAAATTTTTTGAAAATGTTCCAAAACAAAAACAAGGGCCCCCACATGGCTAATTTTTTATTATTAAGATCCTTTCTTGAGGAAAGTACCCGCGTCAAACCCCCCAGGTCACCATAAAGGTTTCTGCCCTTAAAAAATCCCCTTGAAGAGTATTTTTTTTTATGAGCGACTGGTGGTGCATTTTCGGGCTAGGTAGCCTACGTGCAATTTAAAATGGGTTATTTTTATCAAAAGGTGACTTGTGGTGCATTACGGGATAGGGAGCCTACGTGCAATTTTTAAAAGATTATTTTTATCAATGCTGGAATGGGGTTTCATGGGGCTAGGTAGCCTTTCGTGCAATTAAATATGATTATTGTATCAATGCTGATAGTGGTGCATTACCCGGGTAGGTAGCCTAAAGTGCAATTTTTAAATGATTATTGTAACCCAATGCTGACTGGTGGTGCATTACGGGCTAGGTAGCCTACGTGCAATTTAATATGGTTATTGTATCAATGCTGACTGGTGGTGCATTACGGGCTAGGTAGCCTACGTGCAATTTAAATATGGTTATTGTATCAATGCTGACTGGTGGTGCATTACCACATGGAAATAAATGCATTTAAAATATGTTTTCAAAAATACATTTCGATTCTTAAATGTATTTTTGAAAATGCATTATAAAATACTTTTCATTAGTCTCCAAATTGACCCAATTTCTTATATTTTGAAATATGTTTTTTAAAGCATTTTAAAAACTATTAATAATGCATTATTGATAAGGCAAATAATATATTATGAAATAGTTGTCATTGCATGTATTAATAATACATTGTTAACAATGCATTATTAATATATAGCAAAAACCATATTTATAAAACATTTTGTATAATGCATTTTTGATATGTTATTATAAACACATTTTGTATATATTTTAAAGAAGCTATTTTCAATATATTTTTGAAAATGCATATTGCATGTGTTGTGAATGATGTATTTTTTATATATTAAGGAAAACATATTTTTAATACATTGTGAATAATGGATATTTTATCCATTTTTACCAATGCACAGAAAATATATTTTGGTTAACTTATTTTTAATCTATTATTACTCAATATTTTTATAATATATTAGGGACATTAGGATGAGGATATAATATTTACTAATGTAGGCCAAAGGATAATATATTTTGGAATTGGTCGAAAGATTGGTAAGCTAGGCCTGTGCAAATTTTCATGAATATGTAGTGGATAATTTTAGACAATTAGATTTAAATTTAAACAATAACCGTTCTGAATTTGAATTTTTATGAACACACAGTTATTTGACAGAGATAAAAGGCCTACAAACCATCAGCATTCTATTCTTGGAACCTATAAAAAAATTACTGGTTGCACTGGCCTATTAAACTAAATAATACAACACCTAATGCACAAATGTAATGCAATTTATGTTAAGTAGGCCTACTAACTTATTTTTATACCAATAATAAAAAATACCTTATGAAAAACAACCACGGAATAACTACTACAACAACAAAACTTTGAAAATTAACTTGTTGTTTTAGGAGTTAGTAAATTTGTACCAATTTTTAAAACACTACCGCACAGAAACAACTAGGCTTCAGGAAAAAAAATAATGAAAAACCATACGGGCTATACCTAACTACGGAAATTGAAATAAATGTAACACCGCCGTATTTAATTTTAAATTTCATTTTTAGCATGGCAGAGTTAGGCCTATCTATCCATCCGTTTAACACGGACTTTACAGAAACACCTTGCTGCCTAGCACCCATCTCTCCGGCAGTGACAGTAAGGCCAGGGGCCGGCCAAGGCCTTGCTGAAAATAATTGCTTGTTGCTTCGAATTGGGTAGGCCTACAAGTAAGCCTAAATTATTATTATTACAATTTGGAGGAAAGGAAAGTTACAATATTAGAAGATGGCAAACTAGTCAACATGACAACAATTACACAACAATTAAAAGATCAAGAAAGCACAACATTAAAAAATATATAGGCCTCTAGGCCAACTAATATTGACGGGTTCACCCAAAATTTCTCGGAAAAGCTAGTTTAAAGTAGGATTAGGATTGAGAGCAGAACCAGACCTTCAGCAAAGCCTCATTTTCATGTAGACGAGCAAATGGTGCCTTGCGAATGACAACATGTTTCAATTATATTATCGTTGGTCGCGCCTTTCGCGTGCTCTTAGCATTGCATTTTGATAGCCCTAGAACCTATTTGCTCGCCCCCATGGAAACGTTACTTTTAGCAATTAATATTCAATAGGGGAGCACAATATTATTGAATTATTTATTTGTGCGATTTGGATTGTTCACCAATATAAAAATTCACAATCAATTCAATAAATAAGTAGGCTACCCAAGAGATAGGATATTAAAAAATGCAATTTAAGTTACTAACAAACACTTATGGACAGATTCAATTTTATTCTCATCCCAACAAGAATAAAGTTTCTTTGCCAGAATCACTGATTGCATGAGCTATGAAAATTGCACATTCACTGAAACAAATACACTGATTCTCTTCTCTCTGGGCTGGGGGTAGTATTCAGCATCCAATTCTGACTCCCATGTTGATCAGGTGCAGTATTTCAGGCAATCAGGCAGTCTTGTTGAATGCTGAAACAGGAACAAAATTCTAGCTTACTTCAATACTTCTACATAAGCCAATGGCCCAAGGCTATGGTAGCCTACATGGTTTTTGTTCCAATAGGGGCCTAGGCCCCTACAACCACAACAGGGCCATGAATAGAACAAAAGCTACTGGGACATAAGACCCGATACTAAAATTGCATGGTTTTGTTAATTTCCACGCCTTCTTTAGAACTACATCGGTACCGGTAAACATTATAACACTTTCTATTAGGGCTGCCCATATTTCTTAAATGCACTTAACATTTAAACAACTTTACTAACCACATTTAAACGTGTACTCTTCTACAAATGGAAATACCAACCATTTTGAATTATTCCTAAATATTTCCCCCTTTCAGTGGTTGACTTTGAGACAGGTAGGCCTAGTCCAGTGATGAACATAAAGAGTCCACAACCACACTGAATGGGTTAAATGACACTGGGACACAGCATTGTTTGTTGGTGTGCTTTGATGTCGAGGGTGGAAGGGGAAATAACAGTTTTTGCAAGTGTATTGGCACAGCAGGTACGTTTAATTTTAGTCACAAATGAAATTAGTGAACGTTTAAACCACCAAGAGCGTTTACACGTGTCAGCACTACTTTCTATTCTGTCTGAAAACCTCTTGATTCATACGTAACAAAATCCCCTATTTTTATTTAAGTGACATGATAAGATATTTTGCTTCAGGCCTCAAACTTATAGGACTATATTTTCTTACAATCCACTACATTGATAATTTGTTAGTTATTAATTATTGTTGCACAACCATTTGTTTATAATTAAAAAACATCTACCGTAGTTCTACAATAACAACAATCACCTTAATAATTTACTTATATCATTGTTACAAGCTCACTAAACAAAACATGGCACGCCATGTAAAAAAACTCCCTGCCGTATAGCATGAGGTTGTCAGGTTATGGTACTTATTAGCTTATATGAGCCTGGCACATGGCATTTATTTTTAAACCAGGATAGGCCTAATATGTTGGATGAAATAAAATATATTACAGCAAGGAAATTACTATGTTAGGGCCTACCTGCAGCCTACTAATTAATAACACTGCTTAATTAGTGAACTTTAGAACACTTTTATTCAAAGAATGGGACAGCCAGAAAGCCCAGATGGTGTACATTTTTAAAACCATACAAAAATATGGTAGGGAGGGCTATGCCTAGACAAAGTTAAGAGTTGAAAAATTCAGACCACAATTTATTTTTATTTTTAATATTCTTAACATTTCCTTTGAACTGGGAGTAATTTTATTAGAAGATATCTTGAATGACCGGTTGCAAGTTAAAATGTGTACAGGCCTATACAGACAAATTACAAAATATGGCTGGTTAAGTAGGCCTACCCTAGGCCCCCCTTCCTCCCCCTACCCCTGGCTGGGTCTGACCAGCATGGGCCCCTCCTCCCCCCCCCCCCCCTTAGGCTAGAGTGGTGCATTATGACCTAACGGTTGGGGTTGACGCGTCCTTAATCCAAATAAACCAAACTTTTATGTCAAATCTCTTGACTTCACTACTAACCATATATCCTAGAACTAAGAAACTATCTCTTTCCATTAGCCTACAGGTAGGGCCTACCTACTGTAAGTGCTGAATAAAAATTTAAGTAAATTTAATGTGTGGATAGCAAGCCGGTCAATTGACCGGTCAAATAATTGGTCAAAGTATGTTGTTTACTCATAGTTGGCATTGCTCATTCTTGAAAGGTAAAGCCTACTCGACTTAAGTTACTGTACATTCCTTACAAATTTTAAATTAACAATTTGCTGTTGTTGGATACTTTTTGATAGGAGCAGACAAAGTGCAAGAACCCCATTCACTCAATTTCTATCAATAATTATAATTACCATTGAACGCGTTCATCATAATGGATTAGGTAACGAAGTTGCACAAATGTCTGCCTATAGTGCCTATAGTAAGTAATATACCCTACTTAGCAAAATAGTATAGGCCTAGGTAGGCTACCTTTGTTATGTTTGACTGACTTTTGGTCAATTGTAAGCCTACTGGCATCAATAATTGCCAATTTTAATTTTACCACTCAAAGTGCCATCTCTAGCCAAGCCCGCCTAGGCTGTACAACATAAAATGGTTGGCCTAGGCCTTTAAGAGTAGTTACAAATTGTTTATTTGTATAGGCCTATAGGCCTTATAGGGGCTAGCTAGCCTTTGACAATAGGCTTCTAGCAACTACGTCACGGTTACGCCCCTTCGCCATGATGGATTTGAACTGGTGGACAACCAAGCCGAACCGATGCATGTAAACAACGTGTAAAGCATGGCAGAAGATAGGGTTTTGAGCGATTATGTTAAAGAATTGCCACCAGATATACGGGAAAGGTATTTCGGAAAAATATCTTTGATCAATAACGAAGATCCTTACGATCTTCTTGCTGAAGAACTCGATGAAGATTTCAGTATAATCCCCCAAATCACGTATCCAGACATTGTCAATTACTTAGTCTACACTAAAAGTTACTACACAACTTATGATTTCAAAGCTTTCAAAAGTCTGGAAGCTTACAAGCAGTTTTCCTGTGGTTGGGTGCGAGAAGTACAAGTAAAGAGATACGGCGACAAGTGCTTAATAAAAGCCAAGGTAAGCTGCATGTCTCAAACGTACAAGGCCTAAACCCTAGCTAGACCTAGGGTCTAGGGCCTAGTAGGGCTAGGCCTAGGCCTAGGCCTATGACATTTTTATTTTTATACAACCGTGCACCTAGGGCCTACACATTGTCATTTCACTGTTGTGCATGCATTTCCAAATTTTACAGTAGGCCTAGGCCTACATCTCCCTGACGTAGGCCTAGGACCTAGGGTAGGCCCTAGTCCTACACATTTTTCAAGGATTAGGGCCTACGTCATGACGTTCTGTATCCTCCTAGACCTAGGCCATACACTACATCTGTTAAATTAATTGCTTGTCATGATTATAGGCCCTAGGACCTATTATTTATATTCACAGCTACTGGTTCAAATACTTGTCATAAACTAAATGCACATCTTTCTCTTTTCTTTCTAGGTGCTACACTCACAGAGATTTAATGCCATCCCTTTAAAACCGTGGGTGATTGCCAACAATGATGGAGGAATTGTTTCGGCCCATTGTACCTACATGGCCGGGTTAGCGGAGGCATGCACTCACGTTGGAGCATTGCTTTTCTATATCGAACATGGTGTTCGGCGTTATGAGGCCAAAACAGTAACTGATGAGCTCGCTCATTGGCCTGTCCCATCAGCTCGAGAGGTGCCCTACAACCGAGTTAAGGATATAGACTTTACCACACCCCAAAAAAATGCAAGTTACTGGAAGGCGACACCAACAAACAATTACTTTTTACATGCCGCAAGCCACCGAGATCACCACTGACTGCTGAAGATATACGAGCTATCAACCAGAAGCTTTATAATTCTGGGGTACGTTCTGCGTATCTTTCAGTGACAAGAGAGTTTCAGCCGGCCTTTTTAGTGGAATCGGAAACCGTTGTGTCGTTGTTCACTGAACTCTCTAATCTATATAATGCTGAGTTCGAAAAGTTATCGCACGATGAACTGGTTATTAAATGTTCCTCAATTTCAATAAACATTACGGAAGAAGAAGCCGCGAGAATTGAAGAGTCCACTAGAAACCAAAGCCAATGTAGCTTGTGGTTTAAGCTTAGGGCAGGCAGAGTGACTGCATCTAAATTCAAAGCTGCGTGTCACACCAAATCCCCAACGTCATCCCCAAGCCTGATAAAATCTATTTGCTACCCCGAATTAGTAAAGTTTAAAAACCAAGCTACTTCGTGGGGTTGTGAACATGAAAAAGCAGCTCGGTCAAAGTACGAAGAGTTGGCTAAACTTCAACATCAAAACTGTGCAATCTCTGAGGTTGGACTTGTAGTAAATCCCGCCTATCCTTTCCTCGGTGCCTCGCCTGACGGTATTGTCGTTTGTAGTTGCTGTGGCACTGGTGTAATTGAGCTTAAGTGTCCATTTTGTCTGAAAGACAAATCCGTCGACCAACTGCCGGCAAACAACTGCCTAGATTTTAGTGAAAATGGGGCTGGGTCTTTAAAAAAAAGTCATGCGTATTACTATCAAGTCCAGGCCCAACTATGGATCACACAACATAAATATGCAGATTTTGTTGTGTGGTCCAATGTTGGTGACCCACACATTGAGCGGATCTATCCGGACGAGGTATTTTGGAAAGCTGCACTCGAGAAAGCGACGAAATTCTTTAAGGAAGGTGTGCTGCTCGAACTTGTGGCCAAGTTCATTACAAGAGGTCCTCACAATATGACCACTACACCGGCAACTATAGGCCTACCATCGACATCAGTTCCACTGCATGTTTTGGCCGAGTCCACGAATGTAGTTTTACATCAAACATTTGATGACGATGGCAATAGCAAACAATGGTGCATTTGTAATGGTGTGGAAAATGACGATGACGACGACGGTATGATATGTTGTGAAAGTGGGAATTGTGCGATTGAATGGTACCACATTCGATGTGTGAAGTTGAAATGTATTCCAAAGGGGAAATACATATGCCCTTCGTGTAAGCCTGCTTCTAAAAGGAGAGGTAAATGCAGACCCAAGTAGGTTTGAAAGTTAGGATTTATGGTAAAGAAGGGTTTGGGATAATGTGGGTATAAAATTTGACACTTATGACTCATCCTTAGGCCCTTTTGGAACTAACCTTGATGCGCTGGTATAATCGATAAGTAACGTACATTGTGACACCAGCATCAACAAGTTTAATGAATTGATTAAGTTTAATTCCTGTACTAAAGGCATTGTTGACATTATTTTTGCCCAAAAATAAAAAATGCTATTCACATTTTTAGATTTTTGCTCCAATTAATTTAATGATGCAAAATGATAAGCACCCCGAGATTGGCCTAATCTGCTGTTCCGAGATTTACCCAAGTGCGATGTGGGGAAAAAGTTTAGAAAGTAATTATATGTGTGCACCTACTTTAATATCCCGCGGAACTCAGCATTTTGCATCATTGTCTACTTACCTACCTCTACCTTCCTACTTATTGTCGAATCTATGTAGGGCCTATAGGCCTAGTATTTAAAATATTTTTCTTAAGTTTTGGGGTATTTTATACACTGTAGTAAGACTATGTAAATTTTGTACTGATATTTTTATTTACAATTTTACATCTTGGTTTACAGTATTTACAATGTCAGGTGGCCACACGTCTCGACTGCTACAGATTAAGGGGAATTACTGAGGGGCACAGGCTTGTCAGCGCACAAGCAGCCAACACAACTTTATCAATAGTAGGGCCAACTCCTTTATCTTGTAGCATTTCTCTTGTGATTGGCCCATTTAGAATCGTGTATTTGAGCCGGGTAGTTCCTATCACTCTTTCCACGTGGATTCGGAGATGTGCTATTTTTCTGGTTTCCTCTACATCATGTGGTGTCAGCTGTTTTTTCCCTTTTGTAAAGGCTGGGAGCTTTACTTCTGCATAGTGGAATGCAACTAAATCTTTAATATTGAAACCTCGATCAGCGAGAATAATGTCTCCTGGTATTAAGTTATCAAGGATGCCACATTGCTCTGTAAGTGTTTTATCCGATACCCTCCCACCCCATGCTTGTGATATATATGTAATACTGCCTTGAGGGCATATTCCAATTAAAAATTTTGCCGTATTTTTATGTTTGTAGGAGGACCAGGTTTGGCATTTTGCCATCAGATTTGATGGTGTCTCGATAGCAACTTCAAAACAATCAATGATGATTGCCACTTTTTTGCCAAACGATTTTTGAAAAGCACTAGGCATTGTTTTAATCAACTCGTCGCGGTCAGGCCAACGAACTACGTGTTTGAAGTTGTGTGTGAACACGTCGAGACTGTTATGGAACGCCCGTGAAACACTACTTATGCTAACATTGAACCTATAGGCCAAGTCTTGAAATTTCAGATTAAGGCGTAACTTCATCAAAAGAATTAATAATTGTTGGAATTTTGTTAAAACTGAGGTGTTGCCAATTGAAATAAATGGTTCACAGATGTTGAAAACTGTTATTAACAAGTTGTAAGTGGGAAGGCCAGTAAAGAAAAGAGTTTTTTTGTCATCGTTTTCAAAAGTTTTTTCGGTTAGTGTTAAGTTACTTATTTGTTTCTCCATTTTGTAGATTTTTTCATTGCAATGTATCAGTTGGTCATTGGTTGCAGCTATCATTGCACTCGTAGTGTCGGTTTGAGTGTCTGTACTTGAATGAGATGGGTGATCCATTTCATCGGTAGACTCTGCGTCGTTGGAGTTACCCTCTTCTACCATGACTTCTGCATCATCAGTCGCATTAGCATTGACACGTTCAACCTGTTAAACAAATGAAGATAATTTAGTACGAGTAAGAAAGTTATGGACCAGTATTTAGGTAGGGCTAGGCCTATGCGTAATGGATAAAATTAAAAGAAATGTGAAGAATCACTCAGCATAGGTTCTTTATTGTGTGTAGTTCGACCAGTTACGTTAAGGTAGGTGCAGGACTTTTGCGTAAAGTGCATTTCAATTGTGTGCATCTTTTTTATTTGTATGTATTATATGTTTTTATTTGAACACTTGTGGCCATAGGTACATAGCCTTGGCTGGTAGGCCTAGGATATTGAAAACCTTCGGCATTTGGTTTACTTACTTCTCGAGTTTTCAGTCTTTTATAACGAGAGATTGAGATCCGAGTCTTCTCCACATTCCGGGCGGTGTTGCTTGTTCCCATTCTTAGGGAAGGAATCCAATCTGGATTTGTTGTATCATTAATGGCAGCAGGTTTACCTGAAAAAGTAAGCAAAGATAAAGTAACATAACATAACATAACTTACACGGTTGCAAATGGGCCCTTCCGCCCGGTGGCAACCACTCACTCCCCCCAGACCTAATTACTGTCCCCCCCTAAAAATGATCTAAATTCCCTTAAAGACCCACTACCTACAATATCCCCCGGCAAGTCATTCCATTCCCTGACAGTCCTTTCCATGAAACCATACCGACCCAGATCCGTTCTTACTACTTGACGCTGGAACTTCCATGAATGATCCCCCCTTCCCCTGTAAAGCCCCTCTTGTAGCCTATTGCGGATGTCCCCAATAGGCTACAAGAGGGGCTTTACAGGGGAAGGGGGGATCATTCATGGAAGTTCCAGCGTATTAGGCTCTATGCCTAGTCTATGCCTAGGGGTAGCCCTAGGCCTACAAAAAGTTCAAACTAGGCATAGGGTAGTAGGCCTACTAGGACTGTCCACAGGCTGCTTGCTAAACTGAGGTAGGCTCTGCACCCTATCACACCTTGTGAGCAGATAATGTTTTGGAAAGCAAGCCTAGCTAGGGCCTAGGCCTACGCCTATCTAAATGCTTGGTTTACAAATGGGTTAGTGTCTCTCCTACTACGCCCAGTGTCAAACTGATTGCCTAGCCCAGCCTTCGTTTAGATGTCATGCCCTAGCTTATATTATTGCAATTAATGTAACTTACCACTGTGAAAATGTATTGAACAAACACGAGCATGTTTCAAGTTATCTTCAAGTAGATCTTTTCTTTTGATGGCATTCAACCATTGTCGACGTCTATCATTTGTAGCTGTTTTGACACTTGACTTAAATCGTTCAGGCGCGTGCGGAAATCGATAAAAAGACACATTGTCCCGTTTGCTCCGGTTTGCACAACCATAAACTGAGCAGAAATTAACCATTTCTTAATATTTCAATACGTCAAAACGGTTAAAAGGGCATCCGATTGCGAGTGTTTACCACGCTGTTTATGCTAGGAAACGCCCACGCCTAGTTCCTCCTTGTCCACCAGTTCGGTTCGGCGGTCACGTGACACTATGCTGTGACGTCAGCTGCTAGAAGCCTATAAGAAGCCTACCTGTTATAGGCTAGTAGGCCTGCTAATTAAATTACAACTTTTCCCCTAATTTAATTTAATTCTAGGGAGGCCTAGGCCTACTTGAACCCTTGGAAACATAAGCAAAGAGTGTTTTTACATAATACATTACAAAATAATGAAATTAATTTTTGATATAGGCCTAACAAAAATTATAAATCCATCTTAACTGTGTGTTTCCAAGTTCCAACTAATGGAATCTAGAAATAAATTCAAATTTGTTGGGTTTTCAATCGGCGTTTATCACGCAAGCCGAGTCAGTACCGTAATGGCCTACTAGGCCTAGCCTATATGAATTGAACTGAGCCCACACTAGATTTGCCAGATAAATAACTCAGTCTAGACTGTGTTCAGTTCGGTTGAGGAGCCAATGCGTTCTCGCTACGTACGGGCTGAAACATGAGTTATAAGTTCAAGCAAGCAAGCTCGATTTCACTTACGACAAGGCCTACTTGCAGACATCTTTATTAAGTTGTTAATCATTTAATTAGGCCTACAGCCGGTGATTCCAGTAAGGACTGAGCTGGTACCATACCAGTACAGAAAAAAAGCTTGTAGGCACTATAGGCTAGGCCTATAGACCAACATTAATGAACATGAACTGAGACTGCAAATCCAGTCCGGATGGGGCCAGTCTAGACTTGGCTCGTGTGATAAACAGGCATCATAAGATAGATCCTGCCTTAAAAGATTGAACCTTGCCGTTTTAGGTGATATTCTATACCTACTACGAGGTATTTAGGGTGAGGTGGGGTAAATATGAGACAAAATCGCATAATTTGAACTCTAGGAGGTACAATATTGAGGACAAAGTTAGGGCTCCTACTTTAGGTGGTAATGTACACCTTTATCAATTCAATTTCAGTGGGCAAACACTCAAATATGATCAGCATATCAAACTGTGCTTGTCACAGAGTGTCTCATAATTTACCTCAGAAACGGGGAAATATGAGACACCCATAGGGAAAAAATGAGACACAGACTTCCAGCACATATATTTCCCATAGGAAATGAAGGTGTGGTGTTATGAGGCAAAAAATGAGACAGGGGGGTCCAAATATGATACACTGCCATTAGTTTCAACCAGGTTTTTATTATACTTTTTCAATAAAAAAATAGTGAACATTCACAAAGAAAAGTGAGAATATCCAACATCACTTTTTGAATACTGATAACATCTTCCAACACTAACTATTTAAGTATAACTTTGATACAGAATTTCTGTGCATCTGGCAGCAGTAAGTTGCCGCAAAAGAAATAAAGTTATAAGCAGAACATTAAAAATTATAGGCAAGGGGGCCTATCTCTTCAAACAGTGTACTATTTAAATCAAATTCTGCTTGTAGGCCTAGGCCTACGTGGACTACGGCCTACATGGCAAAACAAAATATCAGTCTTATACACATAAGTAAAGTGGATTCTGTTATTAAGCAAAGGCCTATGGCTTTTCATAAACATCTACTTCATCCTTAAATTGGTATTTAATTCTCGCTCCACGTAACTCCACTTTGGGTGTGGACAATTTCTTTATTATATCGTAGTGATTTGTTTGAATCGTATAGTTTGTAGCTGTATCATTTTCTTCAGCTCAAAATATTTTTCTGTCACTCACCATACGAAATGCCATAACAGAGGCTTCGTTATCATTCATAATTTCTTGCACTACACACAGATAGCAGTAAATAGTCTTTTTAGATGCAAAACGGACTAGAATAGTCATCCACTGCCAGCATAATTTCTGTGTTAACCGGTGGTGTAGTCTGGGAGTTTTCTTCTTCCTCGTCAATCATTTCAACTTCCTGAGGGTTTTGTTTTTCCTCGTCAGTCAGTTTAACTTTGAAATCATCCAAACTATCTCCACTTGGAACCCAAGAAGAGTCGTCATCAGTTTCATCAATATCAACCAATACATTTTTCTTTTATGGCTTCTTTGATTGACCTTTTTCACTTTTAGGAGGTGGTTTAGCAACTATTTTCTTTACTTTTGTCTTTTTAGCATTCCTTTCTTCTATTGAAATTAGGAATTCTTCAGTCGTTACTACTTTTGCGTTCATATCAATTTTCCTAACTTGGTTTTTGCTGTGCTGGTGTACGACCAATCTTTTAAGCAAAAGTCTTCAAAAGACGTAGGCGTCGTCACTGCTAGGTCTAATTGAACTCCCGAAGTACTGGCAATGGGATATTCAAGGGTATGCCTACTTATTTCAGATTGGAGATCTTGAGTAGGCCTAGGCCTAACAGAGCTAGTGGTGTCCTCACTACTAGGAATCTCTTGTTGCAGGTCTTCATCATTCGGCATATTTTCTTCAACATTGTTCTCAACCAGAGTTTAACGATTTTCTTTAGGCCTAAAGACCTTAGCCCTATATTTTTCTAACAATGTAGGATTCAGACGATATGAAGACTAATCAGTGTATCAAACTGTGCATTTGCACAGCCTACAATATATTATAAAATTTCAATTTAAAGTATAGCCAACAGTCTCACTTTTCCCCATCAAGGTGTCTCATTTTTTCCCTTTATGGTGTCTCATTTTTCCCCCCTATACATTTTGGGGTGCACAGTCTTCCGGTTTCTACCTACATTTTGTGGTATAGATATAATGTTTCATTAAAAATGTCTAAATGCACCTATATTTACGTCATTAGTAACAACTATTAATTTTCTGAATTTTGTCAAAAGTTTCACAAAGTATAAAAAAAGATTTTTGATAAAAAATACAAGGGCATATGAAAAGTGAAAATAATTTAAGAAAAAAAGCAAGTACCATTACACCACATATATGAATACATAGACTATGCACATAGTTTTCATGTTAATGCAACATATATGTTTAAATTAACGATTTAACATATAATTAACCAATGTCTCATTTTAGCCCACTTTTTGACATGTCTCATTTTACCCCACGTCACCCTAGGCCTACCGGTACCAAAATAAAACTGCTTTGGCCTAGGCCTACTACCAACTACTTGTCGTTACCGAACCCAGTCTATAGGCCTAAGAAGCCTAGAGGCCTACTGATAAAATAAACAAAATATTTAATAAATTTGCAACGTTTTTTCACCAAGGTCTAGGTAGGACTAGGCCTAGGCCTACTCTTAGCAAAGCACCTTCCAAACCTAGATGTAGACCTAGGCATAAAGCCTTTTTAGGCTGTGGATATTCGTACGGTCAGCCGTAATAATAATGCAAAATTATTCGTATGGTCAAAGATTTGATTTGCTCCAGGCTTGCCATAACAATAGTGCCGTACGATCGTCAATGATGAAAGTGGTAGGCCTAGGCCTACAGTGATAACTTTTAATTTCAACCGAAATGCCTTTCAAACGAAAAGAAGTGTCCTAATGCTAAACTCTTCTAACAAACGTTGGACCATCCCCCAACCAAACAAGTTTCCCTTGGGATTCTCCACATATCTAAACGGTAGGCCTAGCGCTTTTCTCTGGTGTAGAATTGCGTCTGCGACGAAGCCGAATGTAGGTAATGAAATCATTTGAAGAAAAACATACTCCTAAAAGGAATGGTTTAAAAAAATATGACCAAATGAAGATTTGAAACGTCGAACTTTTGCATAGAACTCAAACACGCTCCCGGGTTTTTGGTGCTATTAGCCTGTGTTAGGTCACTAGGTGGTAGGCCTAAGCCTCTATCGTCGATGACCGTACGACTAGGCTTATAGGGTTACACTCCGAAGGATTTAACACTATCCAATAAAAGAAGCGGGAAACTATTAACTTTACGGAGTGTAGGTCCCTACGCGGTTAGGTTAGGCCGCGTTCACACTAATTGGTTTAGTTAGGTATAAGGGGATAGGAAATACGTGTTAAATTGTTTACGTTTTAGTCTTACGCCTGAGAAATTGTTATAACAAAAACAAAATTCTTACGACGGACCAATCAGACGTTTTGTTATTTATACGACGATCAATGAAAAGGAGAAACTTCATTATGACAGGCCACTGAAACATTACTAACAATCAGGATATCGGATTTTTTATTACCGGTAGGCCTACCATAACAACCAAATAACAATTTCTTAAGACTAAACCAAAGTTATGTGAACGCGGCCTTAGGGTATCGCGCAAAGCGCGGGGTTAGGGGGTGGCAGTGCGAAGCGCTATTGGTTGAGATGGTTGAGACCCAACGTACCAACTACCAATAGGCCCTATACCCGGGGTTAACTTTACTCAGTTTTAAAATGTAAACCATTGTTTTCGGTATGTAGGCCTAAACCCCTAGGGATTATTGGCCAGGGCAGTTGGGTGTAAAGGGTTAAATATCTATGAATAGCCTAGGCCTAGGACATCATAGGCCTAGGCCTAGCCTTGGCCATCGTGGGCTTTACAAGTTAGACCATGGAGTAGGCCCTAGGCTTAGGCCTAGGCTGCAGTGCATAGGCTAGGCCTTGTGTGCGAGTGGATGACAGAGACGAGGGCTAGCCTAGGCCTAGGCCTACTTAGGCCTATGAGCAGGTAGGCTCTGGCCCTAAAGCCAGATCATTAGGCCTAGGGTAGGCCTAAGTGCTAAGTTTGCCTCAAGTTCAAACCCTAGGCGTATGTAAATAAATAGTAGGACTGAGACCTGTTGAAACATAAATAAAAATGCCACAAGTAAGGTTAGAGTTGTCTACTATGTTATTACATACGCCTCCCAGGCCCAAGGGAAGGTCTCAGAGCTATTTGTGACCTAGCTACATGCATGGCATGCTCAACTTATTAATTGAAAGTGTTTATTTAAATTTTGACGTACCTTTCAATATCTTCCGTGGTATTGTTCGTTTCAATCCCCATCGTGGTGGCTCAGCAGCTTGGTTCAGTCAGCACACAGTCACACTAACGGAAACGACTACCGCGATCAAGTGACTTTTTATGTTGCATTAATTTCGGAAAACTAAAAGTCGATCACTTTACTTGTAAAACATGTGTTGAATACATTTGTAAAAATCTTTAATAATTTGAGACATTTTAAATTGTGATTATAACATGTTAACTTGCTTCATAAATACAGTTGAATTTCTAATGATAGCAATGCGTCATTTTGACTAAGCTACTGACAAACGAGGATATTTTGAGGGAAACTCAAATAAGAATTCGATGCCGCACCGCCGTCTGGATGTATGTAAGATATTGTATCTTACATACATCCAGACGCGGTGCGATGCCGATTCATGGGTGGATATTAATTACACTAGGAAAACGCTTAATAGTCCGGATGTTAAGGGATATATTTGGGGCATACCTTGCATTTTTTGATACAAGCAAGGCACTTGGCACACGTGTTCTAGGGACCATACCCTACTGATTTGCCTTGGAGCCATCGTGATATCCCGTGCAGGCACCCGTTATTGCATGTTGCCTACCCCTGCTGTTTTGAAGGGTTGATTAGCAAAACAATTCGGTGTTGTGTGATAGAAACTTGAAATTTTTACCAAATAGGGGCAACATTAGGCTTAACATTCTGGCAATGGGGAATTGCGGATTTCTTCATAGTTAAGGGATGTTTGGGATTATAATTTTGGGGGTTGAACATTTCGATTTAAATTTTTATTGATGACACCCTTGGTTTAATGTTGGATTTCTACGTTAAAGTACTTCCCAAAATCTTCAAACAAAATGATGGTGCTAAAAATATTACTAGCGACCCCTAATTTGGTCATAGTTACCTGTTGACATAATGACCCGAGTAATGACCTATTTGATAAATGGTTAAGCATAGTCGTGTGACCACTCTATTTAAAGCTTAGATGAAGTAGAATGATAAAAAAATAAATTTTCAACATGCCACGTTGACCTGTGACCTTTATCGTCCTTTATTTGACCTTGATAACTGTTTCAGCAGGGATGCATAATGTATACTTTTAGCACATCCAAATTCATGTGATATATTAACAAGTTGACTTAATAAATCTACTCAGCATGTTAGTACCCATATCAATATGATATTAGGCTGCATTGCGAACGCTTTTTACTGTCGCGTTGATGGATGAGCAGTTTTGTACCATTGAACCCTTTTTTACTGTACTTTTATTTGGTTGTTTTTCAACGTGTTTACATAGAATATACCATTTTAAAAGGAAGTACCAAGTTCCTGGTTGATCTCTATGGTAATACACTTTTAGATTAATTTTCATTTAGAGAAAAGTAACAATTAACCCATCGTTGGTTATCAAGGTGCCCGTTAGGGCGCCGCAGCCCAAGCCACGATGCGCTACATACTCAGGCACCTTATACAGCAAGCAAAGTTGGGGTGATTACGAGGTGTCACCCAGCCATCATGAAACGTGATGTGAACTTGAAAACTATTAAAATCGAGGGGATTTAGGTACCCGACAACAATGTCAAAATTGTTTGGGGTACGAGCATTCCTTCTAGGAGAAAAAATGACTTGAAACATGCTCAAGTTACTACTTACTACTTTTACCAACATGACTAATCTTTGCTACTACATGCTACTGGCTACTTCTGTCTAATTCGTCAGTTTCAATTGCCCAGCGATTCTGACCAAACGGGTGGGGCTACAACTTTCATATTTTACATGGACATTAAGGAAAGGTAATAGTGATGTAGTTCCTTTTGAAAGAAAAAGTTAAAAACATTTGCTGGAAGGCTTCCAGATAAAGGTTTTAAAATTTAAAATAAGCCTTATACAGGCATACAATCATCAAGTAACTATAGTTACTTGACAATGATCGCCCACATTGTTTACAAAAAGCATGTCTTTGGGCCACTAGATATTTTACATTCTGTTGTTAATTGTTAATTTCATAGCAATTAAATCGACTTTGATAAAATTATTATATTTTAACAAATAATTTTGACAGTCATTTCCGGAACGCGGCTGATTGCAAGGACTAGCACATCAGTATCAATATACGTGTGAAGCCCTGAGTAGCAGCGAGCACCATTATGCGCGTGTCTCCCTGCTTGTGATTACATTCGGGCCAACCCGCCTGTGATATCCTGTATAAAGTGGTAGCATTGAGTATGGTGGTATAGTAACTAAGAGGGTATCAAGTGTGCTAATGACTTCCTTGCCTTCCTCATTTATCATTGATACATGCTGGAGGCTAACAGCCTAAACAACTTCTTTATTGCCTGAATCACGTAGAAAATTTGGCCATCCTTTGGGAATTTTTGTAGTTGGAGTAACGCGTCTCCTAAATGTTTGTCCCGTGTCATATTTAAAGACTTATTGGGTAGTACTTATCCCAGATGATGTCTATGCGTAGCACAGACGCTAGTTCGTTCTTGAGGAAGGGAGGAATAAATCTGTCTACATAATCTTGGAATGTAATTGAGTGGCCCAGGTGTTTGGGGGGGCCGGGGGGGGGTGGAGGGGGGAAGGGGGAGGGGGGCTCAGCTTATCACGTATTTTTGCATCTACAGGTGGTGCATTTAATATAGAACTTTTTTGACTGGTATTTAAAAGGCATTTTACTAGATCCAATTGATACAAGATCTCAACGCCCCCAATAGAGTCAAGGACGATGAGGTTGGTTGATTTTCATGAACAAAGAGCAGCCAGATCACCAGATCGATGCCAGCATAGCTTTGCATAATTTACTGAAGAGAATCGCTCTTGAGGCTGGTCATTTTGGCCTTAAATTTATGAACAAGAGGTCGATTGGCTGTGCTAAAGAGCAGATTTTTTTAATTTTTATTTTGGTCCATACAATATTTAGCAAATGTACTCTCAGCCGCGCCACCACAGAGCGAGAAAGTGCGCGCTCTCGGAAAATGGTCCCAAAAAGTGGGCGATTTAAACATCTGTTTTTGTTGATTTGATTTATTTATGTTATTGTTTATTAACGTCATACTACAGTACACTTCTAGCTAGTCACATTTTGGTTCAATCATAAGAAAGAACGTTCATTTCACCCCAATAAAAGCGGACCTGAACAAATTCCTTGTTAAATTTTACTTCATTGATGAGCAACTAGTGATCAGCTAGCCACTGATTGGCCACGATTTACCATTGGAATAGGACAACATCAACAACGCAATTACTTTTATTCATTTTTATGGTTTATTACCATAAGGATCTAACAGAAACTTGGTACTCCTTTTGAAATGGTATATTCTATGTAAACACGTTAAAAAACAACGAAGTAAAAGTATAGTAAAAGAGGGTTCAATGGTACAAAACTGCTCATCCATCAACGCGACAGTAAAAAGCGTTCGCAATGCAGCCTAATATCATATTGATATGGGTACTACTAACATGCTGAGTAGATTTATTAAGTCAACTTGTTAATATATCACATGAATTTGGATGTGCTATATAAGTATACATTATGCATCCCTGCTGAAACAGTTATCAAGGTCAAATAAAGGACGATAAAGGTCACAGGTCAACGTGGCATGTTGAAAATTATTTTTTATCATTCTACTTCATCTAAGCTTTAAATAGAGTGGTCACACGACTATGCTTAACCATTTATCAAATAGGTCATTACTCAGGTCATTATGTCAACAGGTTACTATGACCAAATTAGGGGTCGCTAGTAATATTTTTAGCACCATCATTTTGTTTGAAGATTTTGGGAAGTACTTTAACGTAGAAATCCAACATTAAACAAAGGGTGTCATCAATAAAACTTTAATTCAAAATGTTCAACCCCCAAAATTATATTCCCAATCATCCCTTAACTATGAAGAAATCCACGATTCCCCGTTGCCAGAATGTTAAGCCTAATGTTACCCCTATTTGGTAAAAATTTCAAGTTTCTATCACCAAACACCGAATTGTTTTGCCAATCAACCCTTCAAACCAGCAGGGGTAGGCAACATGCAATAACGGGTGCCTGCACGGGATATCACGATGGCTCCAAGGCAAAATTAGTAGGGTATGGTCCCTAGAACACGTGTGCCAAGTGCCTTGCTTGTATCAAAAAATGCAAGGTCAAGTCTCTTAACATCCGGACTATAAGTCCCGCCGCGTTGTTGGATGAGCGTAATTGGTGCATAGAGCTGCCATGTGTTATGCGGATTTTCTGTTGTTCTGTGAAAAAATCATTACTAAGTTGAAGATTTTTTTAAAAATTAAATTAAATTAAATGAAAAATTAACTTAAATTTTAAATTTTTTAATTAATTGTAATTTAAAAAAAGGAAAAAATCGTAATATTGAAATTTTCATAAGAAATAATTATTCGATTGCGCACAAATTTTACACAAATATATGAATTTATAAAATTAAGGTTCTGTGAAAAAATTATTACAATAGGATAAAGCATATAGGTGTTATAAGTCAAAGAATTGTTTTAAAAAAGAAAAAAAACGTAAAATTTCGATTTTCATGAGAAATAATTTTTTGATTACGCTCAAATTTCGCACGAATATCTTAATTCATGAAATTAAGGTTCTGTGAAAAAATCATTACAATCGGTTAAAGCATGTAGGTGTTATAAGTCGAAGAAAGTTTTTAAAAATCGAAAAAAATCGTAAACTTGCGTTTTTTATGAGAAAAAATTTCCCGATTGCGCTCAAAAACGTGGCAGTTCTAAGTTCAGAGATTTCGAAGGCCTCCATGAAATTTCATCGCAATCGGAGTATCGGTTTAGCCGGAATCGTGTTAACAGACACACAAAAATACAGAAGGAAAAAAAAAAAAAAAAACATTCCGGATTTTTTTCTCCAGTGTAGTGAAATGGAATCTTCGCTTCGCTCGCTACGCTCGCTACGCTCATCCAATAAGTTAGTTTAAAATGTAAAGGTATTTAAAATTAGAATCTTCTAATATAGGATTGCTTTACTATAAAATATACATTCATACGTATTCGTCTTGTGGTGTCGGCGCCTGCAGGGTTGGCTAGGTCGGCTATAAATTTAATGTCCCTCTCAGTGGGGGACATTTAATCACTGAAAATAAGTTCTGTGACTGTGTAGATAGACTCTTAATACAAACTTATTAATTTATGTATTAATCTATTTATTTACTGTGAGTTTATGGCTAGCGAGTTAGGAGATTGTCAATGCTTTCTAATTTTACATTAAAATTACTGCCACATCAAATTAATATACGAACGTATGGTTTCAAGGTTGAAAATCTTTGCTGAATTTTTTATAGAATTATTTGAATGAAATAATTGTCTTAAAAAACCATAATACGAACTGTAAAAATATGTTACCCATACGAATAGCTGATAATACTTTCTTGTACAATTACTAAGAACAGTAAAAATGTAAATATTCACTGCAAACTTTGTCAAATGGGCTATGCTTTATCCTGAATTGTATCGCTA